>VXAV01003199.1:126084-229171 GCA_013399715.1 Alectura lathami
CTTTCAGAAAGGGAAAGCCAGGTAGAAGATTTTGGCAGTCTTAAGATCTTTAATTTTTTTAAATTAAAACCAAGGGGGTGGGGGTGGGGGGGTGGCAGGAACCTGACTAAAGCAGAGACACTGGCCTCCTCTTTCTTTGCACTCTCCCTTTCTTTTCTCAGTTTTCCTATGTCCTTTCCCCTTGGATCGCTGGCAGCCAGCTTCTGCACCATTTCATTGCTTGCAGCCAGGGCCGAGGCTCCTAACCCGGGGCTGAGAGCAGCCATAAATCACGCCCACCGCTGTGGCTGGGAAGAAGGATGCTTTCAGAGAGCCTGGGGCTTGTAATGCAGATTAACATCCCGCATCTCCCGGGAATGCTGGGGAGCGCGGAGGGAGGCGGCAGGGAGGCAGAGCTGTCTCCTTTCAGGGCCTCTAGCTGTTTGTAGCTTTCTTTTGTTAAGTCCTAGCCAGGTCTCCCTTAGGTCACACATTTGCACTTGTTTTGAATAACGTAGAAGAACCCTTGAGAGGCTGCATTGCCAAAGAGGGCCGGGAGAGGAGGGAATGCATTCTGGGCTTGGGAAAGCAAAGGGAGGCAGAGCTAAAGCTGCTCGAGTGCTGCAGATGAAGGTCAGAGGTCTCCTGTGACCTTGCACTGCCTTCGTGCCCTTTTGGAGGCAGCTGACTGTGATGATTTCCCTGCCTGAGGGATCGCTGGCATCTGCAGGCGTTCCAGCAGCAGTTAAACACCTGTGCATGTGCTGCTGACATTTCATTAGGACAAGTAATGAGGCTGCAGATTAAGCGTCTACTTTCTGCCTGGCCAGGAGAGAAAACAGCAGAGGGGAAGGTACAGCATGTCTCAGGGCTTATAAACTCTTCATATGCAAAATAAAGCACGCTCCCATCAGCTCTGCTGGGAACGGACTCAGCGTCACCAAGTCCTCGCCCTGCTGCACTGGCCACGGACTGGAAGCTGTTTTCCAGACTTAGCAGTTTCACAGCCATAGCACAACTCCCTTGCGTCAGTCTCAGGTCCTTCCTAGAAGGATAAAAAAATCGGTAAAGATTTCCCGGGATGAGTGCCCGTGTCTGGGCAAAAACTTAACTCTGTAGGCAGCTCCAGATAAATTCTCTGTGCTGAGGTCCAGAACTCAGCGTTGCCAGATCGTGTCCCACCGTAGCACACGGAGGCTGGGAAGGAATGCCTGCGTCGCTGTGGGCTAGGGAAAGTGCTGCCCTGCGCTGGCTGTGGGCAGGGCTGCTCTCAGCCAGCAAGCTGAAGTGCTGGGAGGGAAGGTCAGAATGTGGGAGCTTCCTGCCTCTAAATTCAGCCAGAGAAATCCTAGGGGATGAAATACATCTCTGTTCATTTCCAAGAATCATGCATGTCTTAAATTTTCTTATGCAGCAGAACTCCTATAGCACCAACATTCTCTTTCAAACCTAATAAATGCCAGACTATGTTCTGCAAAACAAACAAAAATCACCCTTGTGGGGTTGGTTTTAGGGGTGTTTAGAAACATCAGTCCTTTGTCTTGCAACCTCCAAATCTAAATCCATTTGTGCTTTTATAGGGGAGGGTGGGCTTATCCTAATGGGTCTTTGAAGATATGGGTTGCTGCAAAGGAAACAGAGGTGTCCGTGTGCACATCCAACCATCTGAAACTGATGCCCAATCTTTCTCTAGGAGTGCTTTTTCACAACAAAGAACACAGCTGTCATTTTGCTGTTGCTTTGAGCTTTGCTGAAATATGAGCTACTGAGTTGTACCAATGCTCAGAAGAATGATGTCTCTTTGTTTGCACAGTAGCATATAAATGCGCTTCCCTTTCCAGACAGGTGGCATGCTCCTGTACTGCAGGGCTGAGCTTGAGATGCTAGAGATGTGCTGGTGGAGACACCTTCCTAAATTTTAGGAGTTGCTAAATTTATGCCACTCTCAGACAGCTGAAGGTGGGCTTCCACAACCACTCCTACCTTTGTTCAAAAACTTACCGAAATGAGTGGGATAGCAATGCTCTTTTGAACTTCGAGATTTCGATCTGGACCTTTAAATATCCCATTTTCCACTGTTGATGAAGGGCAAAGATCAGTGTCTCTCGGGTTTGTGCTGAGTTTTATTGGAGCTGTGAGGAAGCACTGACCCCACGTTTAGCTTCACTCTGCCAACACAGAGTTTAACACAGTAGATAAAACAGTTGTGTGTTGTGTTTTTTCTTTTTCCCAGTCCTAGGGAAATGATTGCAAGATGGCTTTATTTCTTTTTCATTCATTTGTTTATTTCTTTTGTTGATGATGCACAAGACAACATTTTCATGAGCAGCATTTTCATTTCTGACACTAGCTAGCCTGTAAATCACTTTGGCGTAAAAGTATTGCTAGGAATCTGAAAATCTCGCATCGCATATAACTGTGTACCTCCTGTCAGGTCACGAGCAAAGTCTGGGGCCTGCTTAGGCTGTTTTATAAGCACATGAAAGAAACAGGGATTTTTTTCTTGGTCCCATCTTCCTGGACCATTCATGCCAAGGTGTTTGTGTGTTGTTTGTTTTTTTCCCCTTCCACCCCAGCGGTATCCTGTCCTACTGGTACTCTTAGTGTTTTCAGCTCTGTTTTTCACCTTCCGTCCCTACTCGCTGTCCTCCTCCCCGGGCAGAGCTGATACAAGCATGTACACGGTGTGAGGTTATGCTCAGTCTGCACAGAAATCTTATGCCGTTTTCCCAGCCACTGTGGGCTGTCGCATACTGATTTGACAGAGCTGTCCTCCCCGCTTCCCTCAGCGTCTCATGGACACTGCCAGCCCTCAGCGCTTCCATTTGGCCTCGGTTCCACCCACAGTGATGCCTCCTGTGCTGCCTGTGAAGCAAGGGGGCTCCCAAGAGGAGGTACATAGATGCATAGGTCATAGAAACGTAGAATAGCTTGGGTTGGAAGGGACCTTAGAGATCGTCTAGTTCCAGCCTCCCTGCAGTCCCTCTGGCTGACATCCCTCTCTTCCTTTTCTTCTTTCTCAACATAAAGAGTGTCTCGAGTAAAACAACCGTGCCCATACCGGTGAGGGTTCCTGATGGTATTTTAGACACAGCAGCAGCGATCTGTGTCGGTGTGTTGCATCTTGGGGTGTACAGCTGGCCACTGTACCCGTCTCCGCTCCGTGATCGGGGTGGCCAGCTGTCACAGCAGTCCGTGCTGTTTTACCACTGGGGTGTGTGCTGGACAAAGGCCTCTCGTATGTCATGGCTGGAGCAGTTCAATGGGATAAGCAACAGGTTCTGCATCAGTGCAAGGAGAAGAGGGTGGAATGTTTTTATTTGCTTGTTGGATGGGTTTGATCAAATTCATGGTTCTCAGAGGATTTGCCACGCTCTTGTTTTTCCCTAATTCCTAAACAAAAATGGAAGTGAGACCGAGGCGAACTTGAGGAAGCCCAGTTCTGGCCGTGGTGGGACTCCTCACCCAAACTGGCTTTAGGGCTGGATGTGTTATGGTATGGAAGTTTATGGCCTGTTTAGATTTTCATACCTGTTGACCTCTGCACCTTTCATGCTATTCATCTCTGATTCCTAAGCAGATGTTTAGCTGACAGTCATCTGTCTGAACGCAGCTTCGCCAGCAAAAGGCTTCGTAGAGTAAAGGCAGAGCAGAGGGATGGAAAACTCAGGCAGACCTTGTGAAAGACTCTGGGCAGCTTTCCGAAACCACAGATCCCACAGAGGAAATACTTTTCAGGAGCTGACATCCCTTTGTTAATAAAAACTTCTATTTCTTCTGGACTTGACACCCGGCAAAGGAAAAGCTTAACTTGAATGGAGCTTGTGGGGCTGGGGGAGAACCCAGGTTGGTGCCCAAGCTGTCTTGCAACCAGAAGGCAGCCTGTGAGGGATGCTGAGCGTCCTGTGAGCTGGTGGTAACAGGCCGTTCCTGCCTTCAGCTGCCTGCAGTCTAAGAGGGGAGGAAAATGGGTGTAGGAAGGGCAGATGATGCTGCTATAGCTGTGCAGGAGGACAAAGACCCGGGACCCGCCGGGGTCTGCTGCAAATGCAGCTGCATTTGCCAGGCTGTACCACTTCCTTTTCGTTCTAAGAAAACCTTGTAGCCTTCCCATTCTCGTAACAAAACTATTTCCTTAAACCTAAGAAATGCCTGAAGGGAAGAAAAACACATCAGTACTATTTTTTCCAACTTTTCCTGTAAATATTCTTGTTCTTTCTAACATAAGCAGCTCTGTAATGCAGCAGGTCTCTGAGGTGCACCCTGCCCTGCTCGTGGAGAACAAGCTGCACTGAACCCAGGGTGGGATTCTGCAAAGAACCCATTGACTGCAGTAACAGCAGGCTTATGGCTGTGTTGGCTTTGTGTGAGAAAAACAAAGAAAATTCTGGTCCTTTGAAACACCTGGATGGTTTCAGAGACCAGCTGATGTGTTGCAGGCCTGATTCTCCTATAGATTTTCTTCACCATTTTGGAAAATACTTTTTGGTGTTTAATAAAACAAATATCCCAATATCACATGTATAAGCAATTCTGTGTTTTAAAATGTATCACCTTTTTATTGCCTGAATTGCCTGTATTGTCTATTAACACTTTGACATCTGATTATTATTTTTTGTTTTGCTAAATACGGTAACTCTCAAAGTGGAACACTGAATGCTTTGTAGCTGTGTATAGGGGAGAAAACTGTAATTTCATCGATGTCCGAAAAAAAATGAACTTTGTTCATACAGAAAATGAAAAATCTGTGGTGGCAATTAGAAGGAATCCGTGTAATTTCATTCCACACAAACCTTTTTGTGATCGATCTGAAAAAACATAGCAGCTACCAGATGGTTTTATTTCAATGAAATGTTAGCTTATTTTAGAAGCAGCGAAAGTCAACAAGGCTTTTGAAAACTGTTCTTATGACTGGAACTGGTTCTCCTCCTCTTCAGATCATAGAGGTGTTGCTGGGGTAAGGTCTCACTCAGCAGGTCCCTCTGCCAGCCCGCCTTGCAGTAACTTCGGGCTCTGCATCTGGTGCCACGTCAGATCTCACCCCGAGTGTGCTGCGTTTTGCTTTATTCATCCCTGCCCACAGAAGAGACAGTGTTGCTTAAAAGCCTTCTGAGATTGAAGAGGCACTCTGCACAAAGCCAAGTGCTGGTATGATCTGAGTCTGAGCTACGAAATAATGGTTTGAGCTGTGTTCCTCTTCACTCCATGCCCAAGGCTTTGAGGCAAAACCCTCTTTAACAGCTGAAGCGAGGAACCCTGTTGTCTTGCTGCACCCAGCCAAGCCCCAGGTGTGCAGAAGAGTTGCCTCCCCCCAGAGAATTCCTTGAAGGGCAGAATGCTAATGGGATTTTGCTCCCTCATAGCGTAGCTGCCTGACTCGCAGACCTGGGTGTGAAGGCTTGTGATGGGAATTCGGATTTGAGATGTGCAGAGAGGGTTTGAAATGGAGTGTCATGCCGTGAGTTTTTTTCTGTTATGCTGTGATTCTTAAAGTCAGAACCTAAGCTGGGAAAAAATCCCCAGTGTAGATGCTTGTGTCATCTCCTTTACAACTGCCTTCGCCTGCTTTTTGTTTCCTCGCTGCTCCTGCTGCATCTGTCAGCCCAGGAGAGCTTGCACGATCTCCTTGGCAATGCCACATGCCTCTGATCTTAATGCCTATTACTGTCTGCCTCTGGGATCTCGTATGGGTTTCTCTAATACATTGCGGAAGGTGGCCAGCAACAATCTCTCTTCTTTATACCTCTGCAGCTCTAATCCTGCAGAAGTGCTCGCTTGTAAAGATAACGGCACATTTATCCTCCGTAATGAGGCAGCAGGTCTGGAGCTGCAGGTCTGCACTGAGTTATGTCAGCAGAACCACACAGTGACTGAAATATTGTTGCTGATACAGACCAAGTCATGCTGAAGAAGCATCTGCACCTCCCCTACGTCTAGTCTGCCGTGTGTTGCTCAGGTTGTTTGTGAATTATGTTTAGATTAAGAAGGAAGCCAAGAAAATACCTGTTTTGCCTGCAGCTTATAACACTGTGTTATGTGAGCTAGTGGTGAGAGGGGGAAGTCTTCGAACTGAGGGGGAGAGGATTGTAGCTGGCCCCAGAGAACATAGTGCCAGTTATGGAAGAAGGCATGTGTGCATGGGTGAGGTAAACTCAGCATTTCCTTTTCCCAGCTGACATTGGCTGGAGGAGAAGTGTGGGTTACTGTGAGGTACTGCAGCTACTGGGGCTCAGGGCTGCCTGTTCCCCTACAAAATCTTTGTTAAGAGTTCAGATTTTTGCCAAGTAGTGAGTTGGAAGAGTAAGACTAGACTGTGTAAAATAAATATCACTGACTGCAAAAGGAGCCTCAGAAAGTAAAATAAAAGTGAAAAATAGAAGTGTTTTGAAGATTGCTCATTTTTCCTGTCTTGTTTTCCCTCTCTTCCTAAAGCGTTTTTTTCCCTGGTGATTATCTGCTCTTGAAATTTGCTTCAGGCTTAGCACAGCTAAGAATTAAGGGGCTCAATAGGAATCAAGTTCCTAAAACTCCTTAGCCAAAGTCAGAGAGGTCTGAAGGCAGATCCAGGCCCTTGTGCCCCCAGCCACCGATGCTGAACCACCTGTGTCTTGCGTGCAGAGCCAGTCCTGGTGGGCAGCCGCTGTGAGCCTGGCAGCTGGAGCTTCGTCCTGTCCGCAGTGCTGGGGATTTCTTCTTTCTTCTGGTTTTTATATGAGCTCACCTGCACTTATCACGCTGCTGCTAATGGTGAAAACCAGCAACTTGAAAACCAACTTGAGTAGCATTAATTTGTTAAGCTTTGCTCACTAGAATAAAGGTTGGGGCTGATTTTGTTTGGGGTGCTCTTAGCTCCTGTCATCAAGCTAGCTGGAGTTGCATATCTTTGAACTAATTTTACTCCCTCTTTTCTTTTTCATGTTTCCGTGACGTCTTCTAACCTGTTCCACCATTTGATGCGTTTTAGGTAAGTGTGTGTACTCTGAGGGAGTGTCGCTTTGTTGTGTGTTTCTGGGTGTTTCATGGGTTTCTTTGTTCTATTCCCTTTCTCTCCCCTTTTGTACATCTTAAAAGCATTTTCTGACTGTTCCTGCTGTGGTAAGGAAGGGACAGTCTGTCACCTTGTAGTTCCACGGGCTGAGCTGTGACACAGCGCCCTCAGCTCCAGGTCTGCCCGCGAAGATGACCCAGGCTCCTGATGGCAATGCCTCCAGCATTAGTGAGGGTTGCAGCTTGCTGCTGGAGCAGGGAGCGTATTGCTGGGTAAAATACCAAAGGGAGGCCACCTGGGAACAGCAAACCTTCAGTTCATGAGAAGAGTCCTGCAGTGGTCACTGTGTAAAGGCCACCTTGTCTTACCTAGAGTTTCGGTTTTGTCATTTGTTTTCCCCTTGTCTTTTTTGGCATCTACAAATTGTAAAGAATATACTGGCATCCATTGGCAGTGTAAATGTGGCCATGTCACTGAGACAGGTTAAGCACTTGCCATGACTGGGGGAGCTGACTTAGGTGCCTGTAACCTGCTGGTGATAGCAGCTGTAATTGTGATCAGTGTGCAACTTTTTAGTGCTATTTTTTGTGAAGTTATACAGCATTTAGAAATATTGACGTACTAGGGCAGTGCTTTACATGATGAAGTAGGGTAGTTATTGACTTCACTGGAACTGCAGTATATTTGCACTGACAGAAATGAGACACAATTTAAATTGCAGAGTATGGTTGCATGAACTGTCTCCTTCATGAGTATTTGTGTGAGAATATCACTTTACGTGCAGTTATGGAATGCCTGCGTGTATAATGTGGGATCCCATCTGCTTTACAAAGGAGTAAGTGTGGAGGACAGCCGACTTGTGAAATGTGCTGTGTAAGTAGCAGGTACCTCGCGGAGCTGACACTGAGATGCGTGCACAGCGAGCTGCTTGCCCTGCTCATTGTGTGAGGCTGCGCGGTGAGGAAAGGGCAAAAGGAAAATACTCCCAAAGGGGCCAGATTTCCAACCCTAAATGCTGCCTTTATGGGCAGACGAGGACAGACCAGCTAGGAAATCCCATCCGAGAACCCCAGGCCCCCGCAGCTGCTGCTGGCAGAGGCAGATGGCCAGGCTGCGCCGGGCTGGCTGCTGTCTCCCCAGGGCAGCAGCAGAGCTCAGCACTGGGGGATGTGTTCCTAGCCATGGCCTTGCGTGTGGGAGAAGTGGGAGAAGAGCCCTCGGCACAGCTTGCACTGGGCAGCAAACATGAGCTGCCCACCAGCTGTCTGCACAGAAATCAGCAGCCCCATGAGCCCCGCTGTGGCTCTTCTCCTAGATAGTTGTTCCAAGCAAAAAAAAGAGTTTTCTGAAGAAGGCATAGCACTAACCACATCTGTCTTGCTGTGCTGAGTGAAACAGCAAGAGCAGAAGGGCTTTGTCTTCGCCGCAGAGAGCTTGCCAGCTGGGCCCCCAGCACATCACACGCATGGAAAACGTGTCCCTAACCACGCGCGTCTACACAGTGCTTCTGCAGGGACTGTACTCGCCCCAGCAGAGCTAAACGCAGCGTCGCATGCCATCATGTCACTTCCTCCCCGCGCAGCAGTGGCAGATTCTGCTCATTTGTCTCAGCCGTCCATGTCCCGTAGTCCCACGGTCCCCAGCTACAGCGGAGGTGACATAGCTGGTTGAATTTCTGTCCCCACCTGTTCTCGTAGTGTTAAGCCACCAGTGTTTCCTTACCAGCACCCACTCGGTACCTGTTGTTGTTGCTCTTTTAGAAAACCTCTTTGAGGCCCATCTCAGAGGCTGCCTAGCAGGATGGCCGTCGGGTTGGCTGCTTGGGTGCATACGGAGGGGAGATCCAGCACAGGATCTTCTGTCACCTGATCCACGCTGCTCTGTGGCAGCCAGTCTGAACGCCCAGGGCATGTCCACTGCTCTAGAAATCTTTGCCAGACAGAATGGAAAACGGTCTTCAGCTCCTGTTAGTGGGGCTCTGTGTTATTAAAGAGGAGGTGTTTCCTTTAAAAGAACTGAGTCATCTTACTGCTGCTGGCCCATGTGTGGAGCAGCTCTGAGGAGCTGAGCGCGGGGTGGTGGGGGACCAGGACAAAGGGAACCAGCCACAGCCCCATCCTGGTCCGTAAGACTGCTCGGGGCTGTGCACTGCAGACAGCAGGCAGGAACATCTGGGCAGGAGACAGCTCTGAAGGGGGCCGTGCATCATTTATGCTGTAGTAGTGCTGAAAAGACTTGATTACGTTAGCTCCTGTGCTGTGCTGGGTTCAGAACAAACCATATAATTAACGCCTGCCTGCACTTAAGCCTGTCATCTCATTCATGGGGGAGACAAATGGGCAGGGGGTGGGATGAGGAGGAGAGGCAACATGCAGACGGTCTGCAGGCAGCAGCAGCGACTGCTTGCAGCTTAGGCCCTGCAGCTTTTCTGATGGTGAGGGGCTAGTGCTGCGAGCTCTAGTGCTCAGGGAAGCACGGTCTGAGAATTAATGGGCTTAAATTTCAGCCAGAGAACTTGGGCTGATTTAAGAAAAAATGATGAGCTTAGTCGAACGCTGGAATAGGCTTCCTGAGGGTGTGGGGGGAATTTGCTCGAAGTTTACAAACTGACTGGGCAAACATTTACCAAAAACGTTTTATGTAGTTGAGTCTCTTGGGAGCAGGGTCTCTTCAGGGCCTTGAAGGACTCTCCATGCTCTCCTGTCTTCCTTTGTAAGCCCTTTTCCCCAGCCACTTCTGTTCGTGCAAAAAGGCAAAGTACAGTCCTGAGGGAGGAAACAGCATCTCTGCATGACCCGATGTCTCCAGCTTTGGAGTCAGAGCGGGTTCCCTGCGAGTCTGGCCAGCTCTGGTGCTGGAATCCATCTCCTCTGATTTTGCAGGGCAGGGGGGGATGTCAACCGTTTGCTTAGCATAAAACCCATTTCCACAGGCTCCAAGACTCCAGATTACCTGGCAGAGTAGAAGCAGGATTATGTTATCAGTGTGTTACCTCTTCTTTAAAACCCTCTCACTGCATTTCCCTGCTGGTGCCTGGTTCTGTCTGTGGATTACTGTGATATTCACCAAGCTGATGAGTGGAGGAAAGAAAACTGAGATTTGATGACATGTATTGCCCTTCAAGTGCCACACGCTTAGTGTGATGAACATTTTGCTTTGCAAGCAGGGAGTATGCTTGTGTGCTGTAGTCTGCAGCAGTTTTTGCTCTATTAGTAACCCATTAGTAGCCGGTAGCACATTGTCTATACATCACCACTTCACAAATCCGTGAACTTTCCCTCACTGGTTCACGTGAACCAAGATAAATTTTGGCAAGAAAGGTGGGAAAGAAAGCTTCTTTAGGAAAGGTGAAATCTGTCCTCAAGGCCCCAAACGCTGATCCTCGAAAGCTGCAGTGCTGAGCACTGCCCGTGCCAGGCTCAGCACCGCCCATCTCCCTGGGCAGCCGTGCACAGCGTGCCCGCTCCGGCCTGGCGCCAGCAGCAGCACTGCAAGCCGCGGCCTCAGGTAGCGGTGTTGTCATTCCAGCTGCGCATCCCCTTGCACACTGCGGATCTCTGAGTCCACCTCTGTTAAATACCTTGCCTGGGCTTTTATAAATGGCGTGCAGAGAAGAGGCAGAGATTAGGATAGCTCTGCTGCTGATTGCGCTGTCATTGTGGGCCATTAATCTCGGCCTGGCTTGGAGCCTTCCAGGCGAGCACCCTGCCGCTGCTCTGCACCTGCCGCAGCTGTAGCTGCGTCGCTGCATCGCGGGGTCCAGGCCTGTTCTGTGGCCCTGGTGAGCAGGAGGAGTGTGGGACAGGGCCACAGGGATGTGTGTATCCACCTGCGGGCCTTCAGCTGCCTGGGAAGCGTCCGCTGTAACCAAATTCACTGAACAATTAATCACGATGAGCTGTTGAGTTTTTCAGCTGGGGCAATCACCACTGATTTGCCCTACTGTGAGAGCCACTTACACTGGTAATCTGGGACTTGCATGCCGAGGCTGGTGTCTGGTCCAGGCAGGCAGGAAAATCTCCTTCACCTGAAGCTGTGTGACTGCAGCAGCTCTGCCCAGGCTGCTGATGGGCAGCAGCTTGGTGCTGGCAGCCAGTGGGCCCCAGGCCTCTGCTGCTGGTGGGCACCATGGTCGCACTGTCACTCGGGAGGCAGCCCAGGGCACCTTGTAGACCTGGCGTGGATTCTCTTATCTGGTGGCGTTGCTTGCTGGCTGTCTGTAGGGTGTTCATTGAGGATTTTGGTAATGACAGCGCACAGGTTTCTGTGGAATGTGTTATCTGATCGCTGGCGGAGCGCAGGCCTTCCCTCCGGTCTCTGTTTGGACGAATCACAGAGACAAGTCAGTGTGCTTCCCAGGACACTGCCAGGCCTGGACAGCCTCGCTGACAGTCCCACGAGGTGTGCCTGTGCTGGGAAATGCAGTAAAATGCTCCGGGGATGGAATTCCTACGGTGGCTGAGCTAGGTATCCGCATGCGGAACAGGCAGGTCGGGGCTGCTGGAAACTGTCTGCAGCCTAGCAGGGTTGGCCAAGGAGCAGAGAGCTGATCAAAGGGAGGTAGACTGCTGGGACAGATTCAAGTGAAGATTTGAACCAATAACCTTTTTCGGTAGTTTTTTCTTTGTTTTAATATTCTTACTGTATTTTACTTTCCTCTATGGTTTACTTTTATAGCTTTTTTCCCTGGTTTTAGTGGAACAGCTCATTTATTTCAAAGAGTTAATATAGTATTTGTTCAGTTTCTGCTACTTGAACACCAGACTTGTCTTTCCTACACTCCCACATAATGTGGATTTTTTTTTCCCCCTATAGACAGACTGCCTGAGTGTTTGAGCCAGGTCCAAATGTAAAATCAATAAAAGCTCATTGCTGTACATGTCACCGTATTAGAGCTCAGCAAATGAGAACCAAGTGGCCAGGAGCTTGTGTCTAGGCTGTTATCAGACAGCCAGCGCGCTCCTTGGGTGTGGGGCCAGCACCCCACAGCACAAAAGGCAAAGTGAAGTTCTACTGGTGCTAAGCTGCAGTGGAATTAATGTCCCTTTAAAATTTCATTGTTTTACCATGATGTCAGAGTACTACCCTGTCCTCTTTCCATCTGAAAATCAAACAGACCGGACTCTGCAAACCCCTTCTGTAGTGATTTGACTTGCTGAGTACGGGGCAGGATATCTAAGCAGACCCTTCGTTAATTACTATTCCTACATGTGCGTATGATGCCCCTTGGCAGTTCCTTAGTACTGATTGCTAGGGCGTTGGGTTGTTTTTTTCCCTCTTAGCTTTCCAGTTCCTTTTCAGAAAAGTAATGTAAAAGAGAGACTTGCCCATGTTTGGATTTATTTCCATTCCTTAATTCCACATACTTTATTTCTGAGTCATGTATTTCTCCTAAGAGATGAATTTTGAAGGTTGTGAACTTTGCAGCTTACTGGGAAATCCTCTTCCCTAGCTGACAGAGCCAGGATTTATTATCTTTCCTGCAGTTCTTTCAGGAAGGAGAAGATATATTTGGTGGGGAAGCTGGTTCTGGGCAGTGAGAATAGGAAACTTAAAAAATTAAAACAGACATAGAAGGCACTGAAGGAGCAAGGCTGTATTTCAGATGGAGTAGTCATACGTTTTTTATTTCATTTCTAAATTCCCCAAATGCAAATGGAGTTGTTTATTCAAGGGGATCTCAGCATTTGGAGTCTGGGTTTTGACATTTGGGGCAGTCTTCCCAAAAAACAGGCCAGAACCACCAGCTTCAAGCACATAGATTGCCTGAGGCATCCCCCATGAGCAGCTCTCAGATACCTGCTGCCCCAGCTTGAGGTCTGGAGGACAACATGTTGCCTAGAAAATGGAGCATGAAGGATGAATGTCGATTACACAACAGAAGTTGAATAAATAGGATAGGGGGGGGTGGGCTTTTATGACACCATCTGCTTCCGTGGTCTGGAGTCCCAATGTAAAACCATGGCCTCAGCTCTCTGCTATAGGTTAACAAAAGCCTTTAAATAGGGTGGCTAATGGGTCGAATGTATCTTCGCTTGTAAGGTTAAGACCCACAAGTCATTCTTTGTAAGGAGGTGGGGGGTGGATTGGTCACTGGAGAGGAAAGACATTAAATTAAATGTGGTGAAGCAGCCGCATGGGACCCCTTAATAGTTCCTGAGTATTATTTTTTCTTAATGAAATGCAAGTTAATGCAATCCCACCCTCCTGGCCTGCCAAACATCAGCTCTGGCCGTTTGAAGGTTGTCATGTCACTACTGCCTTATAAACGATTCTGTGCACCTTCCGCTCTCCGCTGCCTTCTTGTCACTTCCAGCCCCTGGTTTTTGACGCAAACAAGCGAGTGTGTCAGTGGGAAGCTGGGACTGTCAGGCCTTTCAGTTTTGCTTTTCACCTCGTTGCTTTCTTACAACAAAAAATAAGATACATTTAAAGGGAGGTGGTACAGAGGCCCAGCGGTGCATTGAAAAACAGGCAGGAGAAGTGGGGGGAAAACAAGCGTGGAATATAAAATATGAATGGGGATCTGAGCCCCTGGAGTTTGTGCTCAGATAGGTAACGTTGTGCAAGGGCAACGCATGTGAGCCTCAGCCCCAGGTTCATGTGCTGGTGAGAGCTCAGAGCATTGCTTTTTGGGAGGAGTGGAACTGGGTCAAACACAGGCCTCCAGGTTCAAGAGCCATTTTATGAAGGCGGAAAGAACTTGGATCTTAAATATGACTTCTTAGCAAAACCAAAAGCCACAAACCACCTTAATTTTCACAGGCATAGGTTTAAACGTGGCCAAAGAAGCACCGCTACTGCCCATTGCTCATCAACAGCAGCACCTCACGGACAGAGTGCTGCACTCTTTCTCCTGTAACAGCTCGCTGCTGGTGTCCGTTAGGGCTGGGTTTCAGCAGCGTGTTTTTTAACCTCCCCTAGAAGACTTTGTCCTTCTGCACTTCTAGCTGTTCTGTGCATGAGCTGTCGTTTTTCTTGTTCTGACTTCGGTGCTGTTCAAACCTAGAGACAAATTGGACCAGAGAGCCCTGCACACATCCCAGAGCCTGCTGACCACCTAGAGAACGCTTAAATGCTTGTTTGGATGCTTCCAGGTCTCATCACCATTTAACTGGCAGCAAAATATTTTCCTGCAGGTTGGCTTTTCCTGGAGCCAGCCTTCAGCTCGTGTTACCTACGTATGTGGTGACACTGGTCCTGCTTTTGCCTGAGCCGGTTCCTAAAAGATGCAAATACGTGTGTCTCACTTTCCTGTCTTACTTCACTTCTTGTTTTGAGGTGGAATTGTTTTCGTTCTGTTCAACGAGTTCTTAGGAATGAAAAGATTTTGGCTTCCTTTTTGAAGTATTCTGGGAGAAAACAGCGTCTAATAGTGCTGCTGAGATAGGAGATGTTCTCGGTAGGAGCATGAGGGCAGCTGGTTGGAAGTGATAAGCGACAGGAAAAGAAGAGTAGAGGTGACAACACAGTCCAAAAGATTTTCCGTTATCATGTAAGTGTGTGTAGAAGAAGGTCAAAGAATCTGTCAGTTCAAACTAAATGTGTCTGGAAATGAATGTAACTGAAGTGTCCCACTACATCAGGATCCATCATCCTTGTTCTCCTGATTTTCTTTGTTCTATTAATTCTGCATGTGCAAAATGCATGCATTTACCTTGGTGAGTCTCTTACTAATTATAAATTAATGGCTGTTAGCAGTGATAAGGATAGTCCAGCAAAGTCTGAAAGGATGGGCCGTGCAACCGTAAAACCAAAGAGCACTTACAAACCCATGCAAATGCATTGTGAGGTTTGGGATGACTCCTACCCTGTGCGTGGTTCAGCTATTGCACAGCTGTAATTCTTGAGAGAACTGCTCACAGTTTTCCCTTCCTTCAGGGCTGTGCTAATCAACATAATCTGCTTTATGCAACAGGACTGGTAGTCTAATTGATGTGTCCATGTAAAAGAAAACTCTGATAGTGGAGCAGAATTTTATACCCTAGTTGGCATCCCAACAAAGAAGCATGAGGCAGACTGGGCGTGAAATCCGAATTACCTTTATGGCCGGCCATGCTGGTTCTCCCAGGGCATGGCTGCGCAGCAGCGGGCAGGCTCGCACTTGTGAACTTACTGCGTCCTGAGGCAGGAAAGCTGCTGAATCTGGCGCCGTTTCAAAATGAAAATTGTCTGTGGAGCTGCACCTCCTGCTACAGAATACAGTAGTCCAGCAGAGTTCCTTTGAATATTCATCAGAAAGTTAAATGTCACTCGTGTAGAGGACGCTGCATCTCCTGCCCTGAAAAGATGCGCTTCAGTAAGTGACCAGTTGCGTGGTCCAGTGCAAGCTTTTCGTGTGTAGCAGAGAACCTCCTGGGAACCCAGCAGGGGGGGACAGGTTTGGAGCTGTCTGTGAAGCTGGATCCCACGGGGCAGTTCCCTCTCTAACAGGGCTTTTGTCTCTTCTCCCACCTGCAGTAGTCCTTGGAGCAGCTGCAGAACACAGATTTCCATATCCCACCAGCAGATTCAGCTGTATCCCAGGAAGATCCATCTCCATATTTCTCCTTAGGGGAGGTTGCTTTGTTGACTGCATGTCAAGCTACCAAGGGCTGGCTGTTATAGGGACAGTTAATGATAAATAGATTTCTCTAGAGAGGCCTTCAAAGCTCAGGGCCCTCCATTTGGTCCTGCTTTGGTAACTTAAAGGTGAAAGGCCAGGGAATTCATCACTTTGAGCATCCTCCCTTAGGAAAGAGAATCTCATGCAATTAAATAACTGTACCCACAAGATTTTCAGGGATAACAAGCAGCAATTAAAGCAGAAGCTTCAATGAAATGTATCGCTCTATCTGCCGCACTCCTGCTGCAACCTGTTTAAGGCAGGTAAATGTCCTCATGGTTGTGGTGGAGGAGTGGTATTGCCATGCCGCGTGTGTTCTTCTCTTAGCATAGGTGGAACTCTCAGCCCAAGCATGCTCAGCACTGGGATGTGTACAAACCCCGTCTTAAACCTATGAGCTTGTTTTAAAGCTAATCCATTTGTGCTTAATTTACGAACAGCTGGTTGATTTAAAGGGATTTTCATACTGGAGTAAACAAGAAGAACATTTACACAACCAGTAAACTATCCTGCCATAAATTCTCTTTGCAATTGTTGCAGCTATCTGTTTGCATTAGATCTTAACTTCCTCAGTGCAAAGCTAATCCTTCTTGATCCCATAGTGAAGTCATGATCCTGTGTTTGATGTCACCATCTGTTGCCATAGAAGCAACTGTGATGTTGCAAATTAAACATTATGACTTCATGGCAAGATAAAAGCACGTCTTCAGCTGCTTGCAAAATTAGTTAGGAATATTTCCATGAGGTGTATGCAAAATATGCCACTTCAGATCTTGTCTAAATACACTTCTTGTAAAGTTTGTGAACAGGGAGGGGTTGAATAATGTACTGCATGGAAGGGGAAAAACAAATCCTAGGCCTTGTCTCAAATGTGAGCTTTTAAAATAATAAAAAAAAATAATCTTGTAAACAAGTAATTCACGCTTGGCAGGGGCCCTGCCTGTTGAAAGGTTGTACGGGTACAAACAAGATCAAAATAGAAGCAGTCTAAACCTCGAGCACTGGCTGAGTGTTCCTGCCCTGGTCAGCACAGCTATCTCCTGGCTGCGGAGGGGAGCCATGATCTCACCTGGCAGCGTGCAGCAGCTGTTGGGAATGATGAGTTTAGTCACATGAATATCCAGCCAGGGATTATGAATCTGGAACTAGGATATGATCTATTTTTTTTTTTCATGAAGCATTTAAATCACTTAGGAAATTAAGCCTTGATCACAGTTCGGGTGTCTGACCCACTTTAAGAAGAATGTTCCTTTTCATAAATTAGAAGGATGTTTTCTGCCTCCCAGAGATCAGTGTGGGATTTTGACTCAATGGCAGGGAAGCAAAGGCATAAATGTAGTGTTGTGGGAGGAGAAGAGCAGTGATAGAGATGCACCGCACGAGCGTTCGGATGGAAGGCTGCATGCTCCTGGTACCCCTCGCTCTCCTACCAGCAGGAAGAGATTGGGAGGGAAAATGCAAGAGTAGCTCTTGTTCTTCTTGTTACTGTACAGAACAGAAGCTGATTAAAAGTATATTTTTTTTCTCTACAAACAGGGAAAGATCCTCTCTGAGACCCAGTGCAACCTCATGGGGAAGTCGAGGGTTCCCCAGTGAGGCTCCAGGAGCACGCTGTGCTGCAGGCTCCTGTTGGAGCAGCGCAGGCTGGAGTCACACAGTGCCCTAAAAGATGCTCTGCATGCATCAAATACCCCACGTGCTCATCTCCGCCTGCTTGCTCATCTGTGCTTGAGGATGCTGGCTCAGATCAGGTGCTTCCCAGGCCGACTGTTGAAGCTGAAAGGAAGAGGCAGTTTGTAGCGCTCCCGCTGAGGATGCAGAATCTGATGCATGCGGTTTGCGTGCCTTTCTGAGGATCCTGGGAGAGAGCTAGGTTCTAGTGCCCATCCTGTTCCACCTCTGCAGGGTTGCTTCCTCTGATGTATGTGTAGTTACATTGTTTTGTCACTGATTTCACTTCTGTGTGATAAGCACACAGATGATAAGGAGGTTAAAGGCAGCTCGGTTTACTCAGACCACTTCTTCGAGGGAAGGTGCTCATTCTGGATTCTCTTGCCATGTCTTTCTCCATCTCTGAGTATCTCCAAGGGAAACAACAGTCAAAAATAACATCCAGGGACCTCCTGCAGAACTCGGTTCACTTTAAACATGACACATGCTCTATATCCCTGGGGCGGGCACTTAATTTTGTAGTGTTTCAGACTTTTATGACACGATGATTGATTTTGTAGAGGTGAAGTTGCCTCAGTCATTAGTTAAAAAGCCTGATAAAGCTGCACAAAGATATTAAGTTGTTATCAATCATCAGTGTCTTTTTGTTCTCCCCCAGCCTTTACCCCAGATTTCAAAGGAAGGAGAGAGACAGGCAGGAGGCTGTCTCCCTTTGAGCCTGTCAGGATTTTATTAGATCCTGGCTCTCTCACTGCCAAAACCCTGATTAGCAGCAGATGATTAATGGGGAGCAGCATGCTGCGGCCATGCTGGGCTCCTGCTGGCCATCGGCGTCCCACAGCCCGGCCTCAGCCTGCTCTTGGGCCTCCGCTTCCACGTGGGCCTCAGCCTGCGCGCAGGCCTCGGCCTTGCCCTCGCTGACTGTGTGGCCTCCGCTGCTCAGTGCCACCACTGCCACCTTTGCAGCTGTGCTCTCTCCTGTAGGGTAAACCTGTGGCAGCTTCAGGGCATTAGTTTCCTATTCTCCTTTTTTCTGTTCCCATCCCTCTGATTGGCTTTAGTTGGTTCTTGGAAATCTCTTCAGCATGTGAACGGCAGCTCAAATCCTCCTGGGAGCTGAAGAGCCGTCCCAAGCAGACACAGTTGATTCCTGCCTTGATTGTGTGGAGTTCTCCTCATTTTTTTAAATTGTAGTTCCCTGAGCCACAAAGGTATTTTGCCAGGCTTATAGTGCTCACTTTCCTTTATCATTTCTTCCATCCATGTCCTGGGGGTTGGCTTTTTCATTCTCAGTTTGTTTTATATCATTACTGTTGGCACTTGCAGATTTGGGGAAGTCCTCTCTGAACAACCCCCTTGATTGGCTGTGGTTTGGAGTGCTGTTGGGATTACTTCAGAAGGATGGTATTTGGATACTCCACCTGGAGTAAGCATCCTCGTAGCATGGCTGATGAAGGGATGGTGCAAGGTATGGGTGGATAATGATCTAGAAAAGTGATCTTCAGGTCACACAGCTGAGGACGGAACTGCACATGGATCAAAATACGATTCCTGTTTTTTCAGCCATCCATCTGAGGTTGCTCAGGGCAGCTTTCTGTAGCAATGCTGCTGTAATGGAGTTCATTGTTTTGAGGTGGGGAAGGGTGTATTTTTATTTTTCTCTAGGCTTAGGTTTTAATTTCACCTTTCATGACGTAAGCATGTTTCTCATGCTGAAAGTAAGACTTTATCTGTAATCAGAGGGCACCAGAACAGATCTATAAATGCGTTGAAAGGACCTGTTGTACATATGTTTTCTCTTCCAGAGGCCTTTCCCTGCAGGAACTCTACTGAAGGGTTCTTGAGTGGTACACAAATAACAAAGTACAAGCCAGCTTAAATGTGTTTTGACTAAGTTCTGTCTTTAAAAATAAAAAGGTATAGAGTGAGACCAAAAATGTCCACCTGCCTTCCCGTATCCAACAGCAACTAGACTGAAAGCCTGGAAAATAGCACCCAAACAGGGCAGGAATACATTGACGGCTATCTTAGCGGCATTCCACCCTCAAAGACTGCCCTGAGTCAGATGACATCTTCAGATATTACTCCCATAATATTTTTCAACTGCTTTTTGAACCTGTACACCTCTTAGCATTTATAGGATTCTGCGAAGAGGAGTTTAGTTTAGAAACTATGTGGAGAACCGCTTCCTCTGCTGCTTTTGAATTTGCCACCTGCAAGTTTCCTTTGGTGCCACGGTTCCTTTACTGGAAGGTGTAGTGGACAGCTGGTCTCTGGCCATCACCTGTGCGTCACTTGGCATTTGGTAGGCCTTTTCTATGTCCCTAGACTAGTTATCTCTGTTTCAGGCTGAAGTATTTCCTAGCTCAGATGGTAAGAATTGTTTTCTGTATGCAAGTCCATCACAGTTAGTATTCCATGTTTGCTTTTCTATTCTTAACTCTTTTCCTAACAATTCCTGTCACTCTTTGCTTTTTTTTTTGACAGTCTCTGAGCACTGAGCTGTCATTTTTATTCAGCAGTCTTGTTAACTCCCAAGCTTTGGATCTGAAGTGACCAATTTGTAGTCCATCACTGCATACGTGAAGTTAGGATTACATTCTTTATGTGCATGGTATTTTTTTAAGTTTCATCAGCCCTTTTATTGCACACACGCTTAGTAAGGTCTTTCTGTAACACTCCAAAACTCTTTGTCTTTCCTGCCCTGATTTGTTGTTATCTGCAGACTTTGCATCATTAGTCACCTATTCTCATACCGCCCAGCATCGACTCTAGATCCTTGTGCTCTTTTCTGTGTGTTCTTTTGTTGTATGATTCAATTTCCCAACATGCAGGCAGAGCAAGGATCATCTTTGGGTAATGTTGTTCACTAAAGGAGCAGTAGAAAAGGAAATATTTTTAACAGTTAAGATTGTCAAGGTTTCCTCAAATATGTCAATGACTGTGTAATCCTCTTGCTTTCCTCACCAGCATTTAGGTGCATACTGACAATTTATCTATAGCTGATCAGCGGTTTATCACTCAAAGAATAATTTTTTTAAAAGCCATTGTTCATTGTGGACCAAATTCGTTTTCAAGCCTGAGTTAAGCAAATTTGACATTAATTCACAGAGTAGGTTGGATAAACGGTTATTTAGAAATAGAATGTTTGGATTTTTTTTTTTTTTTTGGAATTGGTAGTGAGCGATTGGCCTTAATAAGTAAGGTGATGTTGTTGCTCTGTTCTGATTGCATAATTTAAATTTCTAAAGGCAGGTAATGAACAAGTGAGAATAATGAACATCAAGGTAATAGTGGGGATTCTTGTTCCTGCAGGAACACCCTTTCAGGTCTGGAGAAGGCAGCTCTGTCCCTAACACTTGTGGAAAGAAAACAAAGCAGTCCAGTTGAAAGTCCATGAATAATAATAAGACACAAATGTTATCAGTAACAGCTGTTTGGCAGGAACCAGCACGTAAAGCCGTGTTTTGAAGGATTCACCTCTTTGTCCAAGAGCATGACGTTTCTGGAAAAACACAAGCCATTAAAATGATGACACCCTGGTATCCAACGACAAAACTTGGGGATGTCTGAGGGTGCTGATGCTCGCTGAACCAGAAATCCAGAAACCCACAGAGCATGCATGCCTGCGTACACGCACTGCTAATTTCACGTAGACCTCTGTGCAGAGTCCTTTGGGTGACATTCCCAAAACAAGGAGGAGGCTTTGTAAAATACAGGCAGTTCCTAGCTGGTGGGGTAATTGTCGAGTTACTCCGCTGGTGGTGCTGGTGATGCCCAAGGGTCAAGATAGGTTGAGGCGGTCCTGGGTGGGATGGAAGGAATGATAGAAACCTGAATAATCAGGTTTAGTTTCTCACTGTAGCAAGTGAGCACCATTTCAGAGGCCTACAAGCATCAGAAGTGTTGAACAAATGTTGAACTTGGGCATGGCAGTTTCATTTAAGAGCACCGTGAAATGTGAGAGACACGGGCGGATGCCGGTTTGGTTACATACCCATCTGCTCCCCTTAAATACCTTTTCCTGGATGGCTGCAGTGAGAACCCGGAGGATGCTGCAGTGAGGCCCCTCCATGGTGTGTCCCCTTCCCTAGAGCAGGTGGCAGAGTGTGGGGCTGGGACGGAGCGGTTCCTGGCGTCATGCCACAGACCTGCTTTCTGGCAGCAGCAGTGCGTAGATTACACTGTTATTGAAAATTTGAGAACTTGCAAGTTGCTCATTTTCTCTTAGACTGAGTGAAACAGTGTCCTTTTTGCAACTGCCATCTTATTTTCTCCGTAGTAATGTGTGTAGGGTAACTTTCAGAAGTTTAATAGCGAATAATTTAAGAATAAGAGAGGCAGCTGCTGCTTCCCCCAGCCCCGTGTGTTCGCGATGCAGTTGAAGCCTGTTACCTCCCCATGTAATCTGCTCATTTCCCTTGTCGGGGGGTGCACTCAGCGCTGTATTTACAGCCAGGGGATTAGGCTGGCAGCGCTCCAGCACTGCTGGGACGGCCGCAGCAAGCCCGCTTCGGCTGAGGCTGTCAGCACTGATTGATTTTCATGGTTGACAGCATTTGAAATGCTTTCAGATTGTGATTTCTCACTAGGCTTGATCTTGGGGAGGTACTTTTATTATCATTATTAATAGTAGAAATAGTATTATCTGGATACTTACACAGATAGAGATTATGGGCACAGACTGGCACGAGCTGTTGGTGTTGAGCTCCATGTGGGCAAGGAATAATCCCATCAAGGCTTGCTTTGCAAAATGTAGCTGGGCTGCAGCACTTCCAGAGCAAATGACAGTTCACCATAAGTTTTCATAAGCCTTACTGGTTTTGTTATCATTACTTACTGATAGTGATACTGGAATTTGGGCTTTCCTGTGGGGCAACCCACTGGTTTTTGTGTCTTCTAAAATATGTTTTTAAATTGCATGGTCTTTGTTGGAACAAAATGCACATCGGTTTCAAAGATGAGGGTCTCAGTGAGAGCTGTGTTTGAGCTACTTGTGCTGAACGAAGGATCTGCAGGCTAACCAGTTGCAGCGTGACGTTGTTCCTGGAAGGCAGAGCGCTGGGTTCTGCTCATGAGCATGAATCAGTGAGTTTGTCTCTGATCGCCTTGATCAGCCCACGTAGGGATGACCTTTTTGCCATTATCATCCGTGTGGAGCAGCATGCTGGCTTGTACCCTTGTGGAGCTGTGTGTGCCAGCCTGGGGAAGCGCTGCACTGGGCAGGTGAGCTCCAGAAAGAGCATGTCCTGCAGTTCCGTCAGACATGGCAACCCCAACTGTACGTAACTGTTTGAGTGATGTCTGCAACTCGGTGCTGTTGGCTCACTCCCAGCCCTTCCAGGTGCCACAGGGGCAAAGCACAGCCTGATCTCTTGCTTTGAGCCTTGCTCATCGTCTGTTGTCTCTTCTGACACGCAGATGCAGGGTTTTTGTTTCCCCATTTTTGCTCGATCTGTGGTGCAAGCAAGAATTTTTTACTCTCGTGTCACTTTGGGATGTCACTTCACATAACATTGGTTTGTCTAGCTCCATTTTCAGGTGCTGCACTCCAAGCATCCCAACTTGAGAGCAGATCCAGGTGAGCGTTTTGTAGGCTGCAGGAGGGAAGCAACAGCTACCTCCTGAATCCCCTAACCTGCACCCTGAGACAGCTTTTTCTCGTATCTTGTTAAAAGAACTACTTATTGCAGTTTCATTCCTGTGTAAGTAATGTAATTTTCAACAACAACAAAAGGTAAAAAAAACATTGAGGGCAGCATAAGAATAGCACTAAGGTTTATTTTTAACGTATGGAGCATCTGTCAGTTATGATCTATGAAGACAACATATCCTAGTGCTTTGAAATTAGCTTTGTTACTGTGAAAGATAACAATGAGAAACATACACACAAAACCCAAAGGATGTCTGTTAATAGCGATGCTCTGAAAAACAGTCTGATCTTTGTGGGAAATACATTACTCACGGAAAGAGGAAATCACAGTGGCTAATGAGAGGAAATTTCAGAGTTGGGTCAGTCTACTCATCTTTGTTCAAAGGGATTTCCCCCTTAGCCAGAGAAAAAGGTCTTGTTAAGGTCAAGGCTGAAGTATCCTACTGTTCATGCAATCATAGTTTTTTTTTTAATTTTTCCTACAGTACACACCATAGTGAAAAATAGTTCCTTATGAAAATCTTAATTTAGGGCTACAGTCTTCAGGATTTACATGTAATCTGTGCCCTGAGAGGCACATTGGTGCTGAATCGGTGACCTTACTCCACTTCAGTAGATGTCTCCCACAGTGCCTACTGACCAGGAGTCAAGAATCCATTCTGCAAGTCGCTGTGTAAAGATGTGCCAAAGGCCAGCCGCCCCTTTCTCCAAGCATATGTTAGTCTCTAGGTACTGAATGCAGCAGCAAGGTCCTACCTATGGCTCTTGGAAGTGGTGGTGCTGGTGGAGATATCTTTGAGAGGGCAAGGCAGGTGGAGGATCTGGGCAGCTACTGAGTCCTTTTAAAGTAAGGAGATGAGCTGTGGCTTGGANTTTTTTTTTTTTTTTTTTTTTTGTGTGCTATCATGAAGCATATTTAGGAATCTTTTGTCTACATTTTTGCCGTCAGTGTTGCTGCTGGCATTGCAGTCCATTTACATGAGACTTCTTAACTGTGGAGAATCACATTTCGGCTGCAGGTGGCTTCCTAATTTATAGACCTACAAGTCTGAGACAGAGAAATGTCAGCTGGAGTGTTCCATGTCCCTGCATCTGATGGTTTTGCCCGGCAATCCAATGGCAGAGCAGGGTGCTGCTGTTATCAATCTGTGCTTGCCTGTCAAGGACCAGTAATAGCTACTATCTCAAGACCATGTATTTTTTTTTTAAAGAGTAGGTGTTGTCTAGAGTGTGACATATGGATAGCATCTGACCAGTAACTCCAGATAGCTGTGATAACCTTTAGCCAGTTTAGGTGTACAGACTCTCTTCTTGCACGGATTTGGGATTGCTTTCCTCTTCTAAGAAGCAGAGCTGAGCATTAAAACACTACTGAGCAGATAGATGAGGGTAATAAATTGCCAGATTGAAAGCATGCATCATCTGCGCTTTCTGAGAACCACAAAAGGTTGTTTTCAGGTAGGTATAAATGTACGCACCCGGTGTACATGGTAGTTCGTTTCACCAGAAAGTTCTGGGGAGACTGCCCTGGCTCCTTTCACTTCTCTGATCTAGATTTCCTTCTTTCTTAGACCTCAGTTAGTCAGATGCCTCCTCTACCCTTTTATCTCTTTAGGATCAGTTTTTCATAACACCACACATGGAATTTATCTGTTACCTCCATCTGTGCAATAAAGAAGAAGCAGGATTTGGGTTGGGTAAATGCTTCCTCAGTTTGGCTGCTACTGAGACATTTCATGCAATTTCCCCTATGCTGCAGGACTGCACAGGAGAATCCTGCAGAGAATGGCACTTGTTGCTGTAGGTCCTGCTGACACCTGGAATGGGCCAAGTAATCATATTTGTATTACTGGCCCCCATTTGTTTACATATGTGTCAGATCTTCCCTAAAATGAGTGTTGTCTTTCTTAATGAGCTTTTCTAGTGTTGATTTTTTTTGTTTGTTTTGGTGGGGGATTTGTGCCTACAAATGATGAGATCGTATCAGACAGTGGTGATCACGTAGAGACTTCTCTGTGGGTTGCCCATAGGGTACACTGCTGTATTCCCCTTCAGTTCTTTAAATGCCAGGAAGAATGCTACTGAACTTGGAGGAATTTTGTCACTTAGAACACAGAGTTGGAGCCTAGTACCCTGTCTGTGTGCTGGAAAGCTCATCTAAGAGCTTTTGTCTCCTATTTTTGCCTCCCATTGCATAGTTAGCAATAGGATGTTTGCTTTCCTAGTTCTGTGTTACTTTAATGGCCTCTTTCAGAGGGGATTTCATAGAACTTTGACTGAAAGTGCAGATAAATTGTATCCTCTTTGTGCTTGTTTATCTGCCATTACGATAATACTGTTCGGAGTAAAATAGTGTGGTATTAAGCCCAAAGAACATGTATGAACTGCAGCTATAAAGCAGATTATGATATACACGTTTATATTGGCTTACTGGCTCAAAGCTGTCACACAGGTTTGTTGTAGGGCATTGCCACAGAGATACTCTGTGCTCACCCATTCTGAGTATCGCGGGAATGAGGAGCAGGACACCAGAGAGAGAGTTCTGTCTTTAGACTCTGCTTAAACTCCATCATGAAAATAGAAGTGCCAAGGTCAGGAGAACCAATGTGAAGAATATTGCTTAAATTACAGGGCTCCAAGTGGACGCCAAAAGGAGTTCAGTCTGTCTACCTTGTCCTTACAGGGGTGGCTAATAAAGCACCTACATGCGTGCCTTCACTTAGGATAAGGTGTGTTTTCTGGTTCCTCCAAAAGTGGATTTGGCAGCAGTTACCTGCAAAGAACCATTTACCAAAGATCTTTGCACCAGATTTGGTGTGCCAACAGCTTTTGTTCTACACCTGCTTGCTGCTTGCCTGCTGTCAGTCTTTATCCTGTAATATCTTTCATTCTTTCACTTAGCTCTGCCTTCTGCACAGAGGCCTCTCTCACAGCTTTGTCACACTTTGCTGGTTGTCACAGGGCAGGTTGTGATAACAGAGCTCAAATATTCTGTCAGGCGAGGAGTAATCCCTGTAGTGGACTCAGATCCAACCATTTGTATTTAACGGTTAAAAGAATTTTGCACCAGCACGCAGAGGGATGGTGCAGAAGAATTGCTTTCCGCGTGTTGCTATGTCTCTGCAGGCTTTGATTTCAGTTAGGCACCTGACACGAAGGATGTGTCTTTTGGGTTTGGCTTGGCATGAGGAAGCTGGAGGGTGCTGCTTTGTGTTTGAGGGGAAGCACAGGGAGGTGAGCGCAGTGTGTGTGCTGCCAGCGCTTTGGTCCTAATGAGCGGCACAACCACAAAGCACCCAGGGTTTATGCAGAGGAGCTCTTGCCAGAGAAATCCTATTGTTTTACTTGCTAATGTACAAAATTAGTGGCTGAGAGGAATGTAGTTTCAAGAGCATGAGATACACAAGAGGAGATTGATTTATAGAGAGGAAGAGGAAAACATGAGAGGATCTTGGAAGGAAGGAAAGGAAACAACCCGACAATGAAATTAAATGATTCTTGGATCGTTTTCCCAGCAGATACGTACAGCTCAACTGATGCAAATACTATTTATTGAACGGTAGTGGACAGATCTGTAACGGGAGAGACGTGAGCAGTACAAACTGACCTGGCCTGTTTTATGAGCAGCTGTTATTTTGCAGAGTTTTTCTTTTTCCAGACATTTTTGCTAGCAAACTTTTAACTTGTCTTGTTACAGACGTGAAAAACAGATGTTTTTGTTGATCAGAACCTGTTTCATCTGTCCTGCCAAAACAAGCACCAACCCTACTTGATGGGATGACAGTTTTCACTCTACTCTGTTTATCCAGTGTGCAGAGTAACATGAAAGACTCGGGGTGGTCCGTGCGAGAGCATTTTTATACCAAGGTGGTGCTTCAGTCATGGCCAGAGCGTGTATTAGTCTGGAAGGAATCACAACAAAACCTATACAGGGAACAAAATTCAGCAGCTGCCTGGCCTAGCTTTGAACTTAGCAAGTCCAAACCTTGCATTCTTGCCGAACTTCAGCCAGGTGCGTTGCTGATGTGCCTCGGGGTGCTCCCTGTTACAGCACGAGAACATGACTGCAAGGGCTGCAGTGAGAAGTGACTCCGTATTTCTTTCATCCCATGGCCTGCCCTTTGAGTTAGCAGTATGAGTATTTTCCTAATAGCCTGTAGTATTCAACTAGCTGAACACCTGCCTCTGAAGGTGTTGCTGAAGTTGTACTTAAAAATTCAGGGTGAAACTTTCTATCATGCCTTACTTCTCTTGTTAAAGTGGGGTCTCCAGCTTCTAATTAGGTAGGTATGCTAAAACACACTGCTCCACTTCCATGCTTCTTTGGTGGTTTGGTTTGGTTTGATTTGGTTTTTTGTTTTGTTTTGTTTTTGTTGGTGGTGTTTTGTTTTGTTCTGTTTGTTTTCCTTTGGCAATAGACGCTTCAAAAACACAGCCTTTGTAATATTAGCTTTTGTCACTTCTTTTCCTCAAGGTGCTGCATTTCATTTAATGTCACCCATAAGAAGAAGTTAGCGTTCAGGTGCATGTTTGGGTTCCATATCTAAGCCATGTCTGTATCATGCCTGTCTTAGGGCCGATGTCTTTGGTGGGAGGGACAAGGTCAGAAGCAAAGTAAATCAACAGCCATGCTCAGCTGGAAAAACAACATCTCATCCTTCAGAAAAACTTACGAGCTTTTGGATACTGACTGGATTTGAAAACACAATGTAGAGTTTTTAAAAGTTTAAAAAGTTAATCACCCATTTCCTGTATCCTAAGCAGTTAAACACTACATTTTTCCTGAGAATTGAATGAACCTGTACTGCTTGTTTGTCAGGATCTTGGAGCACACACACAGCCCGTTCCTGCTGATCACTTGGTGCGCAAGAAATTGTCAAGCTGCAGGCTTGGTTATTGAACTTCTGAGCTAAAGTTGCAGTGAGTTTTTATTGCAGCTGAGGAGTAGACAGATGGCGTGATAGATTAGCCTGTATTCATTCAAATGTCTCTTTTAGGCAACTGGAAGAGTACTGAAATAGCAGCAGTTCTGCAGTGATCTAAGTCTAAGGGAGTATGAGGTTCAAAGACAGAGATGGTATCTGCTGTTACCCTGATACGCATGGGAAGCGGGACAAGCTCTTGATGGCAGTTACTTAATCGGCTGAAATATCAAAGCACATTCCTTATCTGTACAGCGTGGAGATCGTGTTTTCTGAGATTTTCGTGGTGATTCAGTAGCTCTTTCTAACAGTACTCCTGTTAGAGCGTGTTTGGATCACGCAGCAGGGATGAAGGATTCGTTTTTGCCACAAGGAGAAGCTGAGTGTGAAGAACAGGCTTGTGATGTGCACTTGGGAGGTGTTTGCAGGGTTCCTTCACTTCGGCACGTGGTTTTGGAGTGTTATCAGATAAACAAGTTGCAGTTCAGCAGTCTGGCATGCCGGGGTCCTGCTGGGATGTGCCATTTCAACCTGACAAGCTGACCCAATGAGAGCAGCGTGGCCATGGTGTCGCGTATGGGGGATAGAAACTGCTCGCTCCAGGGGGAGCTGTCCTTCTGCCCTCAGAGGTGGGCCCCTGCTTTCAGGGGCAAGCTGGCTGAGCTGGCTGCCGAGCACGTCGCCCCGGGTGAGGCAACTCGATGGGAATTCGCTTCAGCTGTATTCCCCTGTTATTCTGAGGGCCCCCACGGGTAGGCGGATGGCAGAAAGAGGCAGAGTCTCTTGGGCAAAATGTTTAACATCTGATAAAATGATGGCATGATCAGCAGTGATTTGTTATGTGGTTGCTGCGCCTTTTCACATTGAGCTACTCCTAGGAACAACACTGAATGTAAGAGAACTTTTAAGTACAGGATTTGGGGATTTTTGTGTTTTGTTTTGTTTTTTGTTGTTGTTGTTGTTGTTGTTGTTGTTTGTTTGTTTTTAAGTTATATTTAAGCAGTCCTATATTTCCCTGCATACATTCATTCTACATTTGGTTTCTCTGTTTGGATGGCATATATAAATGCTAGATCCCAGAAGGTCCTGTTTAAGCTATGAAATTGAGTTGATTTGCTGTCTTTGAGACGAGCATTACAGTAAGAAAAAAAAATATTAGTTGAGACTGTCTTAACTCAGTGAAATCCCCACGCACCTCATTCTTCACACCATGTTCTCAAGGAACACCAACCGTTTGGAACCAGCCTGTCTCTAGAAGCGAGTGTTTCAAAGAAGCCTCGTACAGAGCTTCTCTTTGTTAACCTTTCAGGGTTTGTACTTGTTTTTTCATCCTACAGCCTTTTTTTTCTGGCGTGTAAACTTACCTGTACTAGCAGCAAAACTGGCAGATTGTAAAAACCAGCAGCTGTTCAGAACACCGTACCCAGCATTAGCAGGTGTGTAATGAGCCCTGTGTAAGCTCCTTTCGCAGTCTCTAGCTGGTGCTGCAGTGGAGCCTCACTGCGTTGTTGGCCTTCTGCTGGATCTCTACGCTTTTTTACTTTGAGCAAAATTCAACAAACAGGGGAAGAATATAGGTTAAGTCACTGATCTTTCACTTATAATAAGCCAGGGGAGTTATTGTATTAAGAATAACTCCTTTAAAAAAATAATTTGGATAATGTCATGGTGGTCTTATGTTTTATGGTATCCCTCTGTCCCTTCTTGTCACTGTTCTTTTATATCTGCCTCCCCTGCCTGCTTGCTTACAGCAGAGGTAGAAAGGAGGGAGGAGGACTACTGGCAGCCTGAGCCTGTGAAACCAGCCTTTATGAAAAGCAGAGGCTGGTGAGAATTGCTGACCTATTCCCTGTTTGCGTTACCAGTGATGGTAGAAGGTAAAGTCCATCTCACTCCTATCGAACAAAAATTAAAGTGCTCTAGTGAACACTGTCCTTTAATCTAGCTCACACAAAAGTCACTTTGGTCTGGTGAAATGAATTTTTGCCAAAGAGTCTTTCTCAAGACCTTTCTCTCATGCTTCTGTCATTCGAGGCCTTGGAGGGCATTTTATTGAAAGCCTTTGGCCTTGAGGCTGGGTGGTCAGGCACCAGATCTCTTCTAGCACCTCTGTGCTCATCAGACAGCTTCAAAACAGGCTTTCTTGAGGGATGTCAGGCAAAATATCAGCAAATCTCAGCTAGACAAAGTTGCTTTTTCTAAACCAAACCAGTGGATGTCAAATGGAAAGCTTCAAATAAAAGTTCTTGAATTAGGATGCCTGAGCCAGACTTTGCATTACCTGACGAGCCATGATTTCCTGGGCAGGCTAAGAGACTTCTCCAGCCTGGTGTCACAGCAGCTCTTGCTCTCCTTCCTCAGTTCCCTCAGATCTTGCACAAAGACACTTTGTTGTCTCTCTTGAGGTAGGATCCTTCAGTCACTGCCGCAGCTGGTTGTTGGTGTGCAGCTCAGGGAGCTTTCTTTAAGTACCCGGCATTTGTTAGTCTTCCAGCTTGGAAGAGGAGTTGCAGAAAGATGGGAAGAATGCGAGATATGATCATGAAAAGCAGGCAAACCAAATACTCTCTGCATCTGATAGCAGCTTTCTTCTGAGCCAGATCTTTCTGATATTGTCACAGCAGATGGCTAGAATATGTGTGTTCTGTTTCTGTCATACTGGGGAAGTAGTTCAGCGCTGACCAGGAAGGACTCTTTGTGGTCACCCTTGTGATGCACCGCAACATCCATACAGTCTGGTGCAGTGGGATTAGCACAGGTCCATCCCAGCTAACAGGAGGCATCTCTCTGGGGTGCTCCTGTTTTGAGCTATTGGCTGTTAGCTGTGCATAGTCTGTGGAAACAGAGTGATGCCTTCTGCAGTGTTCTTCAGATTTTAGGACTCAAGCAAGTTTTCCAAGTAGGAATCTCAGAAAACTGTCTTTAAGTTGGGTGGGACAATTCTGGTAATTCTGGGCTCTTTTATCTCTCTGTATGAGAAATGTTCTGTTCTTTCCTTTTTTTTTTCTTTTTTTTTCTTTTTTTTTTTTTTTTTTGTAATTCACTCACATAGAAGTGTTATTATGCATTTGCTTTCTCTTCAATAAAAAATGAAAGTAGAAATGAGATAGCATTAGAAGAGCGTTGTTTTGTTGTAAACAATATTTTTAGACTGCAAAACTGGCCCAGGCTTCTTTCAATTACCTAAAAGCAGACTTTAAGAATTTACATAAGAACATCTCCCCCCTTCCCCGTCCCTTTCTCCTTGATTATTATTTCTGCAATTGCTCTGTACTGTCCTTGAAGAAGAGTAATAATTCTGATGTCAGCAACAATTATGTTATGTTTCCCTTTTAAATACTCTGCATGACCCTATCTTTCACATTCACAGTTCCCACTGAAGTGAATACAGAGTTGGAACCAGTTTGGGTTATAGATTGGAGAGGGAGATTTTCCCTTGGGCAGCTTCTATGCTTTTTCTAAATTAAATTTAATCTTATCAAATTAATTAAGGACAGTTTCTCTTAAACCTGATCTGATCCAGCTGCTTAACAGAAAGAGACGTTAGGTTTTTTTAGACTAAAGGAAAGCAAACTGTTCCTTTCCTATCTCTTGCTGGCTCTCTGCCATGCAGTGAGCACAAATATTGACCTGGGTTGTAGAAACAGGAAAAGAGTGACGTCAGTCCTTTTGTGATACAGTGCTTGGCAGTGAAATCGGTAGACCTTAGCTGTTCAGAGCTCTGAACAAGGTAGGCCAGCCTGTTGAATATTGCAGTATGTTGCCGTCTATTTCCAGGTTTATTTGACTGAAGATTGATTGAGAGCTGCTGTCCGGGAGCTGTGTGGTGAGCAGATTAGTGGGGGAGGAGTGCTCGCAGTCGTAGCAAAAGGATCTCCACATCACAAAATCCATCACTGCGCTTGGGACAAGTAGATGTCCTCAAGCAGTAACTGTGGCCAGGTTTCAGGAGTGCTGTGCTGAGCAGTTGGGGCCCACTGTTGTAAAACAGAAGCCCTGATTTAGGGCACTGCAATTCAGTGCATAGGTTTTGGTGCTTGTGTGCTGTGGTGGTATATTCCTCCTTTCCTGCTGCAAAACAGGGAGAAAACAGGAGTAGGACAGCTATCAGGTTGTTGGTTTTATTAAAACAACCTTTAACCTTGTTATGATCCCTTGAGGTTTAAGAAGTACCCAATAGACCATGGGCAGGGTTTGGCGTGTGATTCATCCATGGCTCTGAAATGGACTGTTGTCTCAGCCTGGCAACACGCTGACGTTGTTATCAGGTGTGTCTGAAAGCTGCTTGTAGTCCCAGTTACCTGGACAGAATCCTTGTCATCCTGAGTTGTACACAATTTCCCCAACACTGTCCTGAAGTTTCCGAGCAAACAAGGTTAATGTGAGCATGCTGTATTTCTGGGGAATCCCTCACCAAAGTGTCTGGAGATGTAGTCATCTCTCAGAGCTTCCTAGTATGCATCAGAGAATTAACACCGCCTCGTGAAAATGAGACTCAAATGTATTGGAAACCAAGAATCACTGGTCTGTTACCCACAGAAGGATTTTCCAGAAGCGTAGGTAGGCCTGAAGATTTGCAAATAGCAATTAACTGTAATTCACCGTTAATGTCTGGGAAGCAGATGCTGTCTCACCGGTGTCTGCAACACCTAGCAGTGCAGGAGTCCCGCTGTTGTGCTGATGTTCAGCTACATCAGAGAGGTACAGGCAGTACTTCATTCTCAGCACGTATGCCAGCTGAACTTGAAGTAAACGCTGAGATGGAGGTGACATTTCCTAGCGGCAGCCTCACATAGCTACCTGGGAAGCGTGATCTCATTTTATCTTTATGAAAGCTATCACACAGTTGAACAGAGACATCTTCAGGGTTGCCTGCTTGATGCTTTTTAACCGACGTGTTGCATTTAGGGTTTAAAATGTTTGTTACTGTAGTAATTTTGAGTTAGGAGGACTCTGAGTTTTTCTAGTTGTTCAAACTTAGTTCGCCCACAGAAGAAACCCCCCCCCACTGTAAAGTCGTTTGGCTTCTCTTAGTACGAGGGAAGGATCTCACCAGGTTGGCCAGGGCCTTGTGTGTGATGATGATGATGTGCTAAATTCAGGCATGACTTCAGCTGTCCTAAGGCCCTTTATGAACAGGAGATGCATCCCCTGGCCTAGGCTTGTTCACTGGCACCTGGCTCCCAGACTGTCAGGAAAGACTGCATCATGTTCATTAGCCTAATCACAATAATTACTGCCTGAAGATGGGACTACACAAGAAAGGAAGAGAGGTAATTGAATGTGTTTTCTTGATGAGAAATGCATCCAGAAGCTAAAAATCTCCACAAAAATCCTTGCTTTATGTTTAATTCTCAGCTTTCTGCACTCTTGTGTGTGCTTTTAGTCAAACTAAAATATTCTTTCAAAGTCTACACTTTGCACTTAGGTTTAGCTGAAATGACAAACGTAGATTAGCTTCCTAACACCTGGGAATGGCTGTAGAAAAGTCTGAAATACAGCTGAAATATTTTTAATTGGAATTTTACTGTTTTCCAGTAAGAGGAATAACTGATTGCTCTTTACCTCTGATATTAAGAGAAACAGTGCAAGAAAGTCCAAATGAGTGAATTCGGTAGGAAAAACTAACTACAGTCTTCTGACACTTCCCATTCCATATCAGCCCCACCACTGGACTTGCTAGTAAATCACACAGGAAGTTTGGTCCTAGGCTATTGTGGTTGGTACTGCAATTTAACTCACCATTCTGCTTAGTATTCAGTATTCACCTGTCCTAGAGTATGGAATTTTGTTTATCTGTTTTAAGGATTGCTCTTTCTGACCCAGAAAGCAGTATGTGAATTAGCCACCTCTTTAAAATCATTGTCAATGATTTTAAAACAGGGATGAGTTGCTTGCTGGAGAGGGGAGAAAGAAAGACACTGGCATCTGCTGCCTGTTAAGTCCATTAATTGAAAAGAAAATACTGCTGGTGCCAGCATGTACAGCCCCACTCCTAATTAAGCCTAGGGAAGCTGGTTTTAATTGAGAACTGCATCTCCCTTAATGGTGCCAGCAGCTAAAAAACGCAAATAAATGCAAAGCATGAAGCACGTGCAAGACAGTAGTGACGGTTTGTTTATAGGATCAGCCACTGTGCCACACGTGGAAACCTGCATCCCTGCACGTGGTCCGGAGGAATAATTGGGTCCCTGCTATGGGCAGAGTCGTCTGTGCTCTCCTAGCTCGGAGAGCTGGATGTTTACAATACAAAATAGCAGCAGTCATTTGTGTGTCCTTTGCGAAACAGCTAAGGAAGAAAGTATTTCCTGGTGGCTTTGGTGGCAGGAGCACGAGCTGCCTTGCTTTGCCCGTGGCAGTGTGGTTCCAATTAGCACAGCCTTCATACTTGGAATGCTTTCTGCCGGGGTCAGCCGCAAGCGCAGGCTTCTCCTGTGTGCCACATTTCAATCCGGGATACTTTAGTTGTCCCTGCTTACCATGAGAGTTACAAAATAATAATTCTGAAATGATCAGCCATTAGGAGTTTGGTGCTGGAAAAGGTCCTAAGCCATTTTTAGCCTGGTCTCGTAAGGGAGTGGGGCTGATAGGCGACTGTGTCGTCTGTTTTCATGCTTGTCACTCCCGTTCTAAAAGCTTTTGAATCAATTAGACAATTCCAGCCTAAAAGTTCAGTGAAAATAGGTGCCCAGGCAAAGCAAAGAGACACAAATTAATTCTCCTCTCAAGGGGAGGGTTAGGGGTAGGCTCAGCTACGTAATTAGACATTAATGAATCCACACGGGACACATGCCTCTGCTTCAGGAGCAGCTCTGAGTGGAGCTCGCAGTTCTTCGCCATGGGGTAATCAAACCCCACGCAGGGGAAATCAGCCTTTGTGAGTCCCGCCGCTCCCTCGCTGTGATAGCTGGAGTTGTGCCTTGCCCTGGGAGAGCTCCACGCGGAGCCCGTCCTTCGCCCCCAGCTGCCTCTCCAGCACCAGCACTGTGGCGGCGAGGCCCAGCCGCCATTTTGCAGCGGCCTCCTCCAGGCTCGCTGCCGTCCAGCGCAGACAGCAGTGGCCTGTGCTAGGCGTTAGGTGTATCCTCCGGTGTTCTTCTAGGGGACGGGTCTTTTTACGGGGACTGGCTCTTTTTAGGGGACTGGCTCTTTAGCTCCAGCTACAGACAGCAAAAAAGGGCTCTCAGCTTCAGGAGCAGCTGCTTCGGCCCGTTTTATCAGCTAAATTACCCGCCATCCCACCAAACTGCAGACGATTTACCAAAGCCAAGTTCTGGGACACAGAAATATCTCAGCTCCATCTGTTGTCTTTCGGTTGCTGAGTTATTTAGCATATTGAGTAATGCGTTAATGTCTGAAACGACGCATTGAGGATGTGTGTGCCTTTAGTGACAGGTGGCTCTTGCTGTGTGTGAAGGGAAAGCAGCGTGGCCGTGCAGCCCTGCCCACGGTACGTGGGGGCTCGGGGTGCTAACTGCTTGGACCTGAGTACCTAGAACATGTCCGTTCGTTTAGCAATTAGCCAATTGCAGGAGGAGTTCCCTTGCAGTAGTCTCCGAAATGCAGTTTGGAAGGAGGCTGAATTGTACTTACCTCATCTGGAACATGTTAGGCGGGAACATGTTAGAAGTGAATTTGCTGTCGATTCTGGGATTTTGACATCTATTCCTTTAGCTTAAGGACTTTGGTTTGGCTGTAGTCCGGATTGTTTAGGAGCCTGACTGCTCTGGCTTTGGCTGTAATGCCCTGGCCACATTGTTACGCTGCTGCTGTGAGCCTAGTGGTGGATTAAGAGTGGCTTGTGTTCATGGCAGTGGTCAGCAAGATCCTGCCTGCATGTTTGAAGCCTTTTGTTGCTGTATCTACTGGGATGTTTCTTTTTCTTTGCTTTCCTGTGATGATCGCATTGCTCAAACAATTTCGTTATTTTCTTTTCCTGTAGAAATCCAGCCTGCGATTTATTTTGAGGTGTGTTTTCTCACTTCAGCATCCTCAGTATGGCAAGCAGCTTCTTTCAGCTTGTTCGTATGCAGATGGATGCAAAATATTCAGTGAACACTCAAGTGGCCAACAAGTATGAGTGGGGGCTGGTGGAATCAGTATTATCTACGAACTCTGGTGAAATTTGGCAGTTTCAACCAGGAAATAAGTGGCTGGTTTTTTTTGTTTTTTTTTTTTTTGAGGTATGTGGAGCAAAGGGTTAAGATCCAGAAAATGAAATTGTTACTGTATGAGCAAAAGTGTAACTGCTAAATGGATTTGGTCACTGGCTTCCAAAAAATTATTTTGTGCACCTGAAGAGTTCTTCTGAGTTCAGCCTAAGCTCTGCCAACAAAAGACACTCTCCAGAGCTGAGACCTGGGATACCTTGAGGTTTCTCTGTTCCTTTGTCCAGGCCCAGGCTGCAATGCTCGCTGACCCTTTGACTTTTCCAGCTAATGTTTCTTGAGCTTGTGGTTTATGTGGTCATGCTGTTGCAATGTGTGCTTGGGCAATGACCTCTAAGCACAGTTCCTGCTCTTCAAGTAGTGTCTTTGACCTTCCAGGCAGAGCAGCAGTTGAACTGTATAAACTGACCCATGTTTGTGACTCAGTAATTCTTAATCCCTCTGGGACCCTGTTCTGGGAGCATGGTATCTAGTACAGGTACTGCTGACCTGTGGCACTCTTTCTAAAGACAAGAAAAGGCAAATGGTTTAGTATCAAATAAGCTTTGTTTACATGTACCAGTGGAAATGACTCCCAAATCTGACCTCTTGCTGAGCCTCACAAATGTGCTCCAGCCCTGCTTTCTGTCAGCCAAGGTACATGGGAGGCAGGCGTCCATCCCTGCTGAGTAGGTGGGAGCAAGGAGCAAGAGACTGCTGCCTTTCTTGGAATCCTGGCTGGATCCCTCCAAATGGAGGAACCTCAAGCCCCCCTGCGCGGGAGGCTGCAGAAGTTGAGAGTGCCTCTGCTCACAGAAGCAAAATGAGAAACACGAAACCAGCATACTTTGTCTTTTTCCATCACGAAATGGAAACTGTCTGGCATGTGACACTGGATGGGTGCTGACCCCTGAGCTAGTGCTTGTTCCCCGAACCTGAGGTCAAGGGATCTAGGGGATTTTGCAAGTTTTGCCCTTGGCCTGCTTTTGAGTCTGTGAGCAGCCTACTTTGCCTGCTTTTGAGTTCATGAGCAGCCTGCTTTACCCTGTGGCTGTTTTCTATTCATCCTTTTTCTCTGATATTTAGATTAGAAACTCTGGAAGACTTGGCTTTTCTCACAGTGCAGGTTTGTGGCACCCACCTTAACCAAGTGCTGCTGGTGCGACAGCCTGGAACTGCTGAGCATCTGCTGCTGCCTTGGCTTTAGGGAGCACTGGCCCAGCATCGTTTGCCTGAGCCCTCGAGCACGTGTTCCTTACTGCACACTGTTACAGTGCACCGGAAAGCCGAGAAAGGGAGTGATTCTGAGTGAAAGAGCCAGCCAGAGGCTCTGAGGTCTTGTTCTTGAACAGAACTTCCCAAATTGCTTTTCTCAGTGATGTGGAGAGCAGGAGCATTCTTAGGGAACTGGATGGGAGCTGTGTAAGAAACTGCCTGTCACCAAAAACAGAATGAGAAAAAAAAACAGTGCATGAGAAATGGAACGTTTTGTTCTGTTCCGTTGAACCTTAACTAGAGCAGAGTTTCCTAGGATGAAATTTGGATCAATGAATGAGAAGTTAGGAATGCTTCTTTAGGGATATTTGGTATTAGGAGGTTGGAGATTCAAGTCTTGGTCTGACCATGGTAAAGGAGGAATGTGGACATTGTTGCGGGGACTGCCCGAAGCTGCAAGCTCTTCTCTGCTCACCCCTTTTTGCGTAAGTGCATTTGGGAGTGAAAACCTTGAGTAATTTTTTCCTGTGTCCATGCTGCTTTCCAGTGTAACTGCTGGATGGATCTGAGCAAGTTGGTCTCTACTTAATACTTTCTCCCTCCTGTCTCCATCCTGACAAGTTTCCATTGTCTTTTTGAGGCCGTGCATTTGCTACCCAGTGGTGAGAGGTAGCAGTGGGTTGTCTGGGGGCTGTTGGCTGCTGCTCAGGGCAGTTCCTAAGAAGCCACATGTCTGGAAAACAAGCATGGGTAGCATCTCTCCTGCGTCCCTAAGTTCAGCTGGACAGCATCAGCCCTTTCAGTTTATTTCTAGCTGACCTCAGGCAGTGCTCTCTCAAGATGAGCTGCCATACTGAACTGAAAACCTGCTGCTTATGATCACTTGGTGTATTGCAACAAAAGCCAAGCAGCACCTCTGCCAAGGGTCCCCATTTCTCCTGCCCGGAGCAGAAGCACAGCTGTCTCCTCCTCCTCCCTTCCCAGCGAGCCCACCTGAGCCATTTGTTCGTGCTGAGACCGCTGGTAGCCCATTAGCACAAATGCCAGCTCTCCCAGCCCTCCAGTGTGGTTTTTAATGGAGCCCTCTGCAAGTGAGTGCTTTATTTTGGGGGCTCTGCTAGACAATAGACTTTCTGGATTCTCCTCCAGGGGACAAGCTTGTCAATCAAATTGTCACAGACAATAATTACCCCCTGCTTTATTCGCTCTGTCTGTCTTCAGAACAGTCAATTAGGGCTATTGATACAGACAAGCTATTCTCACCAAGTTAGTTTTCAGCCTAATTAAAAGGAACCTGTCAGTGCCTTTCCCGTAACCTCGGGCTTCTAATGGCTTCTCTTTGTATACGGTGCAGGAGCTAACACTCAGCCCCAGTCCTGGAGACAGAGGGCTTAGTTAAAGGGAATTCTTTCATCTGGGTGTTTTCCCCAGTGATGTGGAGAGGGCGGGATGGAGGGAGGGAGAAGAGGATTTTTGAGAAAAGATAGAATCCTGTCTGCCTGGTTGTGCACAGCCTTGGTAGAATTCATCAAATGCAAAGGGGAGAAGTCCTCTGAACTGTGGACTCCTTGAAAGCAGTCTGATGGTAAATAAGTGTTAGTTCTCACTGAGTGTAGGGCTCTTCAAACAGACAAATGATGGATAAAAACCAATGCTTTTTCCTGCCAAAATCTATTGTTCTGTTGTTTTTTTTTTTTTTCCTTAAAATTACTAGAACGCACAAAATGATATGCCAAAAATCTAATCATGTTGAGGTTACTGCTGATCTAAATTGTATTCAGGAAAGTAAATGCTTTGGCCAGGCTTTTATTGTGATATAAGAAAGAAACACCACGCTCCACAATTTCAGCTCGTTTCAACAGATTGTGTCCTCAGACATGAAACAAGCACCCTGTCAGGCCTCGGGGACATGATTCTGCTGAGAGTTTCCCTCTTCTGGGATGCAGTGGATGGGATCTCGTTTCTGAAGAGATAGAGCACAGGAGGCTCAGGCTTCTGCTCCTGCAAGACTGAGTAGCATGCATTGTGTAAATCTGCTACTGTAACTCATTATTCCTTTTCTAAATTAATAGTAAGTTATGTTCATTTTCTTTTCTCTTCCATGTTTCTGCTGCTGTTGGATGTTTTCTTCTCTTCCTCCCTGAACTGAAACATAGGTAAGCATAAAGTCTGTGCTGCTGATAGCCATTGCCTACATTTCTCTCTTTTTTTTTTTCCCCTTTCCCCTTATTCTGTCTGCTATATTGCAAGTGATTTTTCAGGAATGTGTTGCATGGGGAAAGAAACAGTAATGAGGAAGATACAATCCCCAGTGCTCTATAAATACACGCTCCCAAACAATGAACCATTTCGCAAAAAGAGAAGAAAATTCAAGAAGCAAGTTTCCCATTTAACCCAGAAACAGAAAAGTGAGGCAACACCATTCTCCTGCCAGAGACATTCCTAACCGACTCCTTGTGCCAACGCTGTAATTAAAAGCACTGGAAAGCAGAACGCTGTATGAACAAACCCTTTCCTTCGACGAGGTAGACCTCCATAGGAGGTCACAAAGGTATTTCCAAGTGTAATTCAAAAATGTGGCTGGGATTTTAAATGTAAGAAAACATATCTGTGCATTTCATCAGAAGACCTTTGAGCTCAAAACTCTCAGCACGCTTCCAGAAAGCTTTGCTGGCAAGTTTGCTGTAATGCATAAGCCTACTGTAATTCAAAATCTGTCCCAAATCTTACCCGCTGCCTCCCTAATTACCAAACACACAGAAAAGGAATGAGGGGTATTTAACTTCTGGGGTGTTGGAAAACTTTCCTCTTCTCCTGCCTTTGAAGATGTGTGGAGAGCAGAAAAGGTCTGTGAGAGCTAAAGCTGGAGCCTTCAGAGAGGCGCTTGAAGCCTGAGTGGTTGCACCTGAGCTCAGCAGTGCAGGGAGCATCCCGGGCTTTTCCGGCCTCGGTGTGACCGGAGCTGCAGCCTTCCTCAGAGCGCTTCACGATTGCTCCAGAGCTCCCTGGCCATCACGGCATCGTTTGGGGGCAGTTGCAGCTATCTGCCACACTACTGCCCTTGCCAGTTGTGCAAATTGTTTTCATGGTGTTTGTAGGTAACTTCTGAACATTCAGCCTTGCTCTCACCCGTATGCTTTCTGCATCCACTCTCCTCTAGCTGTGTGACTGCACTGATGTTGCAAAGGCAGCACCCCTGTCTTAGTGCCACTGCTCATTCAGGGGTCATAATTTTGTCTGAGTTGGATCTTGTTGCAAATGTGGTTACTTTGAAACGTTTGGCTAATACAGTACTTCAAAATGATACAACAGCCAAAAAAATAGAAAATCCCTATTCTTTGGAAAGCTGTTGTGCCACTGAAGTGAGCAACCAAGCAAGTGGTGATTGCAGGTATAAAAGCACTCATGTAAACTGCATGTTTTAAAAGCTGTGTGCTTGTTACAGTTTTAAAATTTGAAATACAACAAAAAAGCATCAATATTGCATGTGCTATATAAGAAGCATACAGCTATCTGAGCTGTAGGTCTGAGCTGTGTCTATAAAAGCAGAGCTTGAAGTGATCCAGCTCAGTAAGTTCGCGTGCACGCGTGCGTACGTAATCTGGGTACACTTGCACAAGTAGATATTGACCTTGTGTTGTGTTGGTGTGGGATGTGATCCTTTCTGAAGGAAAATGAGTAAGAAGCTGTGCTGGGGTAGGAGAAAAATCCGTCTAGTCTGATAGCCAGGGAAGAGTAAAACAGGGCAAGCACGTGTGATGCTTCCCTGTAATAGTTCTCCAGCTTCCAATTACTTTCAGCTTCGTGACTTCCTGAGCATCACTAAAGTAGGACATTCAGGGTAAAAATTCATCAGACAAATATGGGTCAGAATGGGGATTTTCTGACCTAAGGTTTTACACACTGCTTACAGCAACATACTACTTCCTTCCCCAAGTCCCCCAAGTGTGAGAGCTCATTGCTTCCCTGTGCCGTGGTTTTCACACACCATCTTCCAGCCCTGCCATTAATGAGTGCTCTTTCTGGTCTTGCTTTGTTATGTGGAAGAGTTGGGCTCTCTGTCAATGCTAAGGTGAAATAACGCTGTTGTGAAATAATGTACTTCAGAAGTAGTTTTTCATCCTCTACAGATGACGTTGAGTTTTGTTACAAAATGTGTGTTTTGAAGGGCAGCTGAAGGCAGGCAACATGCACGTGAGGAGAGGAGCTGGATGTGCTTGTGGCATTATAGAAAAACTGGAAAACAAAGCCACCAGATCTGCACTCTCTTGAGGAAGGCTTCTGCGGCACACAGCTTGCCTCTTGTGTACCAGCTCACGATGGCCATTGGTAGTGTGGTATGGTAGATTATTTTATTGGGTATTTTCAAATTCTCGAAAAGGAAAAAGCAGGCTTTCCAATACAGTAGTGGAGTGTTGTATCCTTGAACAGATGATGCTCAGCAAAGGCTTTTTGAGAGATGCAGCGAACGTGAGAGTTATTGAAGTGCAGGAAAGATCAAGTAGCTGTAGCACTAAGGGTACCATTATTCTTTTTGCGAAATGTTTGTGTATTTTTGTGCACAGACATTTGAAAAGGTAGTATGTTTGAGAAGAACAGACCTCTGGCTTACTTTTGCTTGGTGTTGGAATGAGAACTCAGTGCGGGGCTTAAATGAGATGTGAGCTCTAAACCGTGCAGCAGTAGCACATGGGAGATGTTCAGCAATCTTGTCTGCCATTTTTGGCAGCCTCTGCCTTTGGGTATTGTCAGCTGTGATCAGGAGGTTTAAAAACATGAAAGTCGTGTTTAGAAAGAATAGTCTTCATTTATAACCAACTTTTCCTTAAAAAAAAAAAAAAAAAGTGAAGCAGGTTCTGGTTTTGGCTCACTAGAAATCCACTGACTGTCTATCGTACAGTTTAATGACCTTGAAATTTTCCATCTTCCATTTCTACAACTCTTCAACACTCTCCCATCTCTGGTGTCTTAATGCACTGTGTATTAAAACAAAGTCAAGCAAATTTTCCTGGCTTAGCAATTAGTAAGGAAGTGCAATTCCTGAGAAAACCAGAAATCTCAAGGTGGAAGACGTCAAGTAAAATTACAGCACGATAAAGTGAGTGTTCATGAATCCTGGAGATCTGGGGGGGGGAAAGTAGCATAATAGAGGTGAAATGTATCAGAGGCGTTTTCCATCTCTTACATCTATGTAACTGCTCATTTCTGTTGTTGTAGGCAGTTACAGCTCTCCCAGCCCCATATCTAACATCACGGAGTTTTAGCCTGCGTTAAGTGCAGCGGCAGTAGCACAATGCCATCCGTCTTGGCTTAAAGTCATATCAAAGGTGCTGGCTTCTCTTTGAAGTGAAATATCAGGCTTGCTGGTTTAGACACTGGACTTTGAGATACGTATGTTACTGTGTATGTGAGGGGCTCCCCTGAACGTTACATACTGTTACAGAGCTCCTTCACAGCCCTGAACAGGACAATTCAGCCAGACGTTGCAGTTCACTAACCCTCAATGTGAGTGAAAGCTCAGCTGAACATTGCTCGTATTCTCTAGTGAATTTAGTGTGGTTGGCCTACATTTCTGGAACTGATACAAGGAATGAAGGGAAAGCACACATCATTTGCAGAAGACATTGCATCGTCTTCTGCTTTATTCACTTTACAGTGGCATACGAATTGCTGCTGGCCTTGCAGCTGTGATAAGGTTGTATCAGTGGCAAGTCCTCATGTTAAAATTTGCTTAGTAGTTCTGATATTTTCTTTATTGCAGTTGCTTGTGGCGTTCTTCTGAAGCTGCAGTCTCTGAGGTTGAGGCATTCCTGCCGACAGCCGGGCAGTGTGGGAGGGAGGGCTGCAGTGCTCCATCAGTTTGGCTGCTGGTCTGTGGTGGAGGGAACTGGCATTCTGGCCCTGAAAGCTGGAAAACAGTTCCTTCAGCTTTGGTCAGTGTTCTATGGTGCTGTTCAGCCCAGTAACACACTTGCATTGTGTCCAACAGAAGACGTGTTGTAATAGGTATTTGAGAAATGATAAGCAAGTGTGTAATTGAATAGTGGACCATAACACACACTCAAGTGGGAATGCAGTTAACGTCATTCTGCAGCATAAATATTTTTCTTCTTTGGTTCATTAGTTATACAACAGTAATGCTTTCTTACCATGTTTTGGTTTATAGACTTACACTCAGAATGCAAACATTGCTGAAAAGAATTTGCTTATGTAAATCCAGTTGCCTTATCTTTCATCAGGAAGCTCATTGGCAGAGTTGCTCCCTGTTTTCTTGGGGTTTTTTGTGGCATTCTTGTGAGCAGATAGAGAGCTATGTTTGTGATCACAGTGAGATAAGAGTGGGTAAAGTGGCTTCGTGCTGCTGTATCATGTCTGTATTTTCTCTGTTTCCTGCTTTTATTTGGGCCTTTAAGTTGGGCTGTTAATGTTCTTTAACTAAAAGAACATTCAGGAGCAAGAAGCAAAGGGGTTTTTAAAGCTTGAGATGACGCAGGCTGAAGGGAAAATGAAATTGTATGCTGAAGAGATGCCTGGAGAACAGAGTGGGCTTTCTTGCTCGGCTCGCTTCCCTGCAGGCCCGAGCACCCTGGTGGGAGCACAGAGATGCCGGTGGGCGGCCTTGTCGTGCCGCTGCTGTCCTCGGTCCTCATACCCTGGAGGTGAGAGGAGAAGGGAAGCTGCGAGTGCCTCTTCGGTCTGAGAACATCAGCATGGCTAACATGTGGTGGACAAATGGCCTGCGATGTGGGATGATTGTGTTTTTCCTGTGCAGTTTGTGATACAAGTGCTTTATTCAGTTAAGGAGGAAAGTTAGGATCCTTGAGGAAAGTGTACTGCTATGGTTGCAGCCGCTGTTGCAGTTTCAGAGCCTGCTCTGGGACTGGGGTCGCTGCAGAAAGCAGAACTGTAAGATCCTCTTGCTGGGTGATGGGTGTTGCCACCCGATGACGCAAAGGGAAATTTTGTCTTTGTAAAGCAAGCCTGCCCTGTTTCCCTGAACCTCCTTGTAGAAAGCCTTAAACTGAGGGAAGATCCAAGCAGAGAAGTGCTGCCCTGCAGCAGATGAACAGCATCAGTCATTCCCTGGCCATCTGCCCTCCCCCTGCTGCTTCCATGGGGCAGGAACATCACACGTGGCTTGGGAAGTTTGACCACTGCACGCTTTTATACCCCAAGGAGCTGGCTGACAGCAAACGGCTGTCCCATGGCGAAAGGTACAGGATGCCTAGATGTCACAGCTGTTTCATTTTAGGGATTCACTGAGTCACATGGACCACGTGCAGGCTGGAGCTGACTGGATGATGGACAGTATTATCATCATTGCGCATTGCTGCTCAGTTCCTAAAGACACTCTGCTGAGTTAAAAGTAGGTAAAGAGGTGGTTTCACCTCTTTCTTTTCTTGTCATTTCTGCCTAGACGCCAAAATGGACATTTTTTAAATTAATCTTTGGAGACACTTGAACCTGACTTGGATCTGGTGGGATGGAAGATGTTAAGAGAGAAGAATATGGCAAGTCTTCAGACTTGCATCAATGAATGGGCCAAAAGCATTGGTTTTCATTTGCCTTTCATAGAAATGTGCAATGTAATTTTTTCCTCATCCTGTGGGTTTTGTGGTCCTGAAGATGATGTCTGAGACTGGGATGTGCCTGGCAGCATGCTGTCTAAAACAAGGCATTCACATCTGGCATTGCTTAAACCTCCTGCAGGCCTCCAGAATGCGTATTTGCAAATGTCCATTTCCCAGGCAGAGCCGTGGCAATCGTTCTCATTTCATGAACCAGATTCAGAAAAGTATTTAGGGTTTTCCCTTCAGAGTATCAATGGCTGGCAGCATCTCACTGAAAACAGGCTGAACTGCTGCAGCTAGGCTCCCAAGCAAAATTAGTACACAGAGCTGTGCAGTTAATTAATACCAGCACGTTCTCCTGGAATATCAGCAGATGGTCCAGTGAGACAGGCGAAGCGGTCCATCTCCTCCCTGTGCACATCAGTTCTTCCTGCTCAAAAGGAAAGTAGAAACAAAACAAAAATGAGATTGTTATTAGATGTGTTGGGAGTTCAATTGCCCAGAGAGCACAGATGAGCAATGTGAGCCATCCGAGCACAGCGGTGGACTCAGCATCAGGCTTTTTTGCACCACTGTAACTCCCCTGCCATCAGCTGAGATAAACTGTGCTAGCTCATAGAAAATCACACACATTACTTATAATTCTCAGAGGTTTAAATTGTTCTGATATTGGATCTCTCCCTAGCCCTTGTGGTCTTCTTCTGGGGAGTGAGTTTCTGAGAAGATGCCAAACAAGACAGGAGACAAAAGGCCACTCTGCCTGGTGGAGAATCTTTCTGCCATCCTGCGATTCTGGAGAATCGCTATGCCAAGCACTGACCCACTCATCAGTTTGTGCACAGATCTCATTTTACCAGCATGCACCTTATTAATCATTTTATTTCCCGGTTCCCTGTGAAACCTCTTTTCCTACTGCTGCAACTTTCCCAGGCTCTAACAGCAAGTTGTTGGCAGGGGTATGACCTGGTTTGCCTTGCTCCAGCCCCAGACATACCTCTTTCCTCCAGTTTTCCTGCTCCTACACTTTAGTCTGTTAAGAGTATTTTCCTGCCTTGGGGTGTTGTTTAATCTTTCTAACTAATGTAAATAATTTAGTGTAAAAGAACTTGATTAGCAAATATAAACTAGCAAATAATTTTGTTTTTAAGGATGGTGAAACAGATCTCACTAGGGTTCTTAAAAGCAAATGTGGCTGGTGGTGCAGTTGGGACTTCATTATTCAGTTGAGCTGTATTTTGCAATGTTTGGATCTGTAGGCTAAAGACCAAAATTTAGAAAATGGGTAAAACCGTCCAGTGAGCTAGCTTGTGGAGTTTTACTATATTGTTCTGTTTGAGGCTGGTTATTATAAGCTTCTGAAGATAAAATAAGAAAAATCAGACTGTCAGGAAGCTGTGGAAATCTGCTCTGTTCCCATAATGATTTACTGGTGCAATTGATCAAGTGACCAGTTCCCTTTTCCCCTTTTCATTTATGAAGAACAGCTTGAGTACTAAAAACAGATAATTATTAGTGGGGGGTGAGAATTTTTGGTCAGTAGCTTTTGTTTCTTTGTTTTGTGGTTGGTTGGTTGCTGCGTCTTTAGGAGTGGAGGGATTTGGCAGTAGTGCCAGTTGTTCCTGCTTTGCAAGGAATTTGTGTGCATAGAATTTGACTGGTATGACTGTGGGCGCAGAAGCCCAGTGCCTGACCCCCTTAGACCTGGGGCTGCCTCTGATCTTTCACCAAGGCACAGCAGGGTCGGGCAGCTCCTGGTGCACGCTGGCTTGGCACCGCAGGCAGCTCCTGGCCTCAGCCTGTTCCAGGAATGTTCGAACCAGGTGCCAGCCTCTGCTCATCTCAGCAGCTACCTGCTGGAGGGGAGTGGCAAAGGCAGCTCACGGAATGTTTGGTTGGGATTTTGTTGCAAAGGTTATGTAAAATTACCTCTGTGAAGTATCTGCAACAGAATCGTATGTAATTCAAAGCACTTTTAGGAAGATTGTGACGTGCCTGCTGGCAGCAGGAGAAAATCCCCTCTAAAGCTCTAAATCGGTGGTGGCCAAAAATGTCTCCAAAAATACAAAGGAGGAAGTGTGTGTTGCAAAATCAAATCCTGATCGCAAGTGGTGCGAGATAGTCTGCTTTGTTGGTAGCATCAGGTTGCTGCAGAGCTCAGGCAGTAGCTTGTAAAACCAAGCATAAAGCCACAGTTTAATTTCACATTACGTTACGTGCTTCGGAATTTAAAGTTTTACTCATGATGCGTCAGCACTTCGAAGTCTTCGCTGCCGTTAGTGCAAGACAAAACGATAGTCAGTCCTCTGGATATTAGGAAATCCAAGTTCCTAGCCACAGTTTCAGCCAGCGGGCTCCAAAGCTCAGGCAGGAGCGAGTGCCCTGGGGAGCAAACATTGTGCTGGGGGGTTCAGCCACACTCACCAGCTCGCCTTGGCACTGGCCAGGGCCGTGACCCCCTGCCCGCTGCCAGCACTGTGCATTAGCATCTCTGGTTTTAAGAACGCGTACCTGGGCAGGGAAAAGGGTATGAAATTGCTTCTCCTTCCTTGATTCCTTTTTTTTTTTTTTTTAATGAAATTGGTTTGACAGCCTTATCTCAGCAACCATTTTTGAGTGGGGCTTTTTCCAGTTTTACAGCCTTGTCAGCTGCATCAATCACGCAGCTCGTCTCAGGTCACAGCACTCAGCAGCTCAGCCAGCATTAAAATCAAGAACTTTCTCTGGCGAGCACATCCACCTTCCCTAAGAGCAGATGTCAGGACTAAGCCAGCACGCGCTCGGTGCAGTGAATGCACTTTGGGCAGCTCTGGCATGTTGGCAGTGTCCCCTGCCCTGCCGCAACGCGACCGCAGCCACCTCGTCCTGCTGAGCCCACGCCAGCGCTACAGCAGCCGGCTCCGGGATAGGGAGTGCTGCTTGTGGGAGGAGAGCAGCAGCAGGAGCTAACTGTATCTCCCTGTTTGCATGATTGTTGGAGGTATGGTACAAAGTAACGAGTGGTTCTCATGAAGCAGGTTCTCCCGTTTTTCCCTATTTTCCCCATCTCTGTGACCTGTCACTGAAGCCAAGCTGCCCGTTAGAGGCGATGGACAAGCAGCACGGAGCTCTGGTGGGATCATATTGATCTGCTTGTAAACTGCACCACAGAGTATGGTTTCAGTGCTAATAATATGAGTAACAGCATGTCGTAGTAGCTGGAAGGAAGCCAAAGATGGTGTGAAAAGTCTCATTACAGAGCGATAGCTGTAGGTGGTTTGGGGGGGGGCATAACTCAGGAGAGTGTTCTGTGTTCGACAGTGACTGTAGTGGGCTAAGGGCAGATGCAGACCTTAGCAGCTAAACTGTCCTGGGCCTGTGCAGTACAGAGTCTGCTTGACAATCTCGGATATTGTGGGCAAGAAAGCGGGAGTCCAGAGTGAAGAGCTGTTGCGTACTAAGCGCTAGAAATTGAACAAACTGGAGTTAATTCACCCCTATCAGCACTATCCTGCTGCAAGTTGTGCGAAAGATTGCTTCAAGATTTTTTTGTACCAAATTAACCCTTGTCAGATGGTACTTACACTGCTACCTGAGAAGCATTTGTTCCAGACATCCCTGCTCAATAATCCTAAACTTTCTGCATGGTGTTCCTAGTGTTACAGTAATGCCAATGGTTGCAGTAACGACCGCAGACCAGACAAGAGGAGATCCTGATGGCTGCGTGCGCTGGGAGAGTCTCTGCACAGCCAACCCCTGGTGCAAAGCAATGTGTATATACCAGAGGCAGGAGGAGAAATAAGGAGCTGGAAGGTCTAAGGGGACTGTGTGTTATCACCCAGCAGGACAGTAAAGGCCTTGGGAATATCAGCTCTTCTGATTCCAGCTTCCAGAGGGGTAATAAGCCACTGCAGCCTGCTGTTACTGCTCCTGGCTGGCTGTTAGGACTCAGCCGTACATCTTCGTCTCAGGTTCAACAGGCAGATAGCTGGCTTCCTTACAGCGTGTGAAGCAGAGGAGGCTGCTGGAACAGGCGTTTATTTGCTTAAGATGGCAGACATGCCTTGGTCCTGGAGGACGGTAGTGTTTGAAATCTGGCAACACAGACCTGCTCCTGTTAACCAAAGGTGTCTGCCTGGGGTGATGATACCAGGAAAAGGTGTGTCAGTTTGGAACCGTGCCTGTCCCCTCTGCCAGCCCATCTCTGTGATGCTGCTGCTGTGGCATCCTGTGACTGTTCCAGACAGGACTGCTCTCTGGTTGTCCTGGTGCGTTGGCTGTGTGCAAGTGGCAGAGGCAGACGCATCATTTGGTCCTTGTGCTCTCTAACAGGTAAACAGGTCTAGGACAGGATAACTGAATTTTTACCCACATCCATGGGTAACATTACCCACATCTGCTGAGGCAGAAATTCATTGTGGTCTCCAGTTCTCTGTGGCCGGTGACGTGTTTTGTCTCCAGTTTACAAATGGGGTGAAGTGTGGAATATGCTGCAGGAACACAGGAGATACCGTGTGTCAGGGAAACTGCTGCATCGTGGCAACTTCGCAGTCCAGTTTTAGACCTCAGTTCACCTTTAGATGAGCTCTGACTCAACTGTAGGAAATGGTCCAATTTTTCCCAGAAGTTTCATGCATCTTTACTAGCTAAACCATCTAACCTTTTCCTTTTCTGAGTTTTTAAGTTGTCAGCAAGTGCTGCTGCCCTTCTGCTTTTCCATTTCTTTGTCCCAAAGGGTGCATTTGCCACTCTTTGAAACTACATAAAAACAGTTAAAATCTAAAATCTGACAGAAGTAACTTTGTTTTTAAAAAAAAAGAGATAGCAGAAGACCAAGCTTGTTTCCCCTCCTCCCTCTTTTCCTATGCTTCCCCCATTGTTTAGTGCTTTCCTTTTTGATTGTCAGGTTGTAAATTCACCGTGAAGAGTGTCTGGGAAGGACAGAATAGGTCCTTGTCACATAGCAGTGATCCCTGCGAGGGGGGGGAGGCAAGGAGTTGGCCACCCTTCGGCCTCTGCTCAGCTGCCTCCAGACCCATCCGTCACAGCAGGCACCGAGCTAATTGTGCATGCTGAGACCCCAGCACCTTCCTTCTGTAGAAGTTGGGCTCCTTGGTGGATTTAGGAAAACTACACATACTCTGCCAGGACCCCAGGCAAAGCAGTTACCTCTGTTGTTCTAAGTAACTTATTTCTAATCAACCGCGATAGCATGCTTTCTCCTGTTCTGTGCGCCATGCCCTGATGCTGCATCCTGAAGTGGGTGCAGGCAGGGGAAGTGATCGCTGAGCTAATGAACACGTGTGGCAGGTACTGTATGGTCTGTGCAGACCTACGCTGACTATTTCTGAACAAATGCCTGTTGTTACTAACGTGTTGTGAAGTGCAAAGAAAAATAGGTAAAAATGTGTATGTGGTTTGATTGCAAACGGTTTGGCTATAACTCTTATGTCCTTACAACAGGCTGTTAGAAGAAGATGTAGGAGCTGCCGGAAGTTCATATAGTCTTTCTTGCCGCGTTGCCACTGTTAAATGCTGCATGCCGTCTCCTAAGGCACTGTCTTGGTGGCTGTAGCCTTGAAACGGGCCCATGCAGAGGCTCAGAGATCACACATGTTTAATAGTCATGTGCTTTCCCAAGAGTCTGTGCTTGAGGCACTCTAAAACATTCCTATTTATCTTCATGTCACCTGAGTTTATTGAATTGTGAAGAGCTGTTAGTTCCTCATTTAGACTGCCACAAAGCATTTTAATTCATTAATTGACAATTATCTAACGGGCAACAGGAATAGATCTGTTGCTGGGCTGAAGCCTGAAAAGCCCATTTGAACCTTTACCAACGTTAGCACATTTAATGAGCTAACAATGAATCTGAGTGGCTGCATGTTCAGTGGGAACTCTTCCTAATTGATGCCAGTTGCCTTTTTCCCTCAGTCCAGGAGAGGTAATGAGATCAGGACAGCATTTGGAACAGTCCATAGGTAGCCTCTCGCAAGCAGCTGTTCCTTCTTTCTGTCGTGAGGCTGGACAGAAGAGTCCCTCCCATTTCAGAGGGTTAGCATCTGATAAACATTATTTAGAGTTCCTGCCATTTTATTTGCAAGGAAATTAGGGTCTGAGACAGCAAAATGCTACTTTTCAGTGTCAACTTCAATCCATTCCCTGGCCTCAAAGCCCCAAAAAGTGCATGCTGCCAGCGTGGGGAGCTGGAAGTTTGATATACTTAGTGTTGGACAAGGCGGTACAGCAGTCTGATTCAGTGCTTGCCCGGAGACTTTCATCTGGAAGGTAGGCTTGTTGCCTGAACCGCAGCCCTTCCCTTGCCGCAACTAAGTCCCAAGCCTCGTTACTTGCCTATGGTATTTCCACGGTACAGATACTCAAGTTTTTACATTTCCGTTTGTCACTGAGCACACCTGAGCGCTGAGCACTAATTGCACCCCACAGCTGCTGAAGACTAGCCAGCAATGTATCACCTCAGAGATGCTCAGCTCTACCTGAGGGCAGAATGGCTTGAGGTCTTTTATTTTAAAAGAGCTTTTTCTATCTTCCCAAATTCAACTTCTGTCTGAGTCGTGGGTGAAAGCTGGAGTCAATACTGAGGTTAACCTAAGAACTGATAAGAAAGCTACACTGGAAGTGCTTTTTCAGGGAAAAAAAGGCACCATACTGACAGCGTTCTTGCCGTGTGCTGTTTCAGTAACACCTCTCCCTGGAGTGCACACACATGAAGGCAGCCTTCCAACCCAGAGCGAGTACTGCCAGCACAAGCATGTCTGCACGGAGGGGTCCTGCTGGCACTGTCCCCCCAGGCCACCTCCCCCCACCCTCCATGGGGCTGGGCTGGCAGCAGCCCACAGTGTGCGCACAGCCTTGTTTCAGCGTGTTTATTCATCTGCTTTTGGCGAAGTCTTTGTGATGTTGTGCAGTGTGGCACTGCTGCTTGTGTACCCTGGCCTCTCAGTGTCAGTCTGTCTATTAATCCTTTCTAAACCTATTAAACCCTGCCTCATAATACACTTCCCACCTGCTTCGCTCTGCACTAAGTGTTGGTAGGGACAACGTGTGAGTACATAGCTCAGTAAGTGAAATTTTCAGAAGTGTCTGAGTGACTTAGGCCTTTGAAAGTGTTACCCTGCGGAGCTCCCAGCCTTGTTTGAGAAGTTCTGCAGTCCTGCATTGATACTGACTGCTCACTTACACGGGTAGGTAATCCTCCTTGCATTGCTCGCAGACAGCGAGCCAAATCCTCCGCTGATATAAGTCCACAGCACTCCATAAATTTCAATGAAACAAGCTAATTTACAGCTCTTGGTGGATTTGGTGCTTTATGGCTGGGCTCATTGGGGAGAACATCTGTATGGAGCACATGAACCCCAGCCCTCTGCTCCGAGGATCTCTCACAGGGCCACAGCTTAGAAACCTCAGGCGGCTTCCCCTGCTATAGCGTGTGTATGTCGTGTGGGATGTACTGCACAAAGCGTGCCCGAATTGCAGGCAGCAGCCCCATCCCATTCCATGCATGTTCAAGGCAGCAGCAACGCTGCTTGTAATTCAATATTGGGAGTTACCTGCTTTTCAATCAGCCCGGAATTGGGGACAGAAAATAGATCACTGTTATTGCCTTCCTGACAGGAAGAGTAGAGGCTATCATACAGATTCTCTCTTCCACCTCAATAGCAGCACAAGATAAATTTTCTCAATTCTTTCAAACCAGTTATGGATCTTTCCTTTTTTTGTCAGTCTTGTTCTGTGTGCAAGAAATGTTATAAATGGCTTTATTTTCAGAATAATATCCTCTTGCTCATATCTGTCCTGAATACAAAGAGGTCTGAAGACTTAAGCATCGGGTCTGTGAGCAAATCCAGTGCGTTTTCAGCAGGATTTCTCTGCGCATCGAACAGCGGTGTCAGCCCACCAGAGGAAGCTGTACTGCTCTGTGCCAATACCAAGCAGTTCTCTCTGATGTGAGCGTTACATTTTTCATTTGCGTAGAGAAACATGCTGCGCTGGGGGTTCTGCGAAGGCTGTGTCTCACCGGTGTCATGGGAAGTTTGTCAAAACCGTAGTGCTGAGGAAGTAGAGAAATCCGATCTGGGATGAAATCCGATCTGGGATTTACGTGGGACTTGTCAGAGTCAGCGATGCTTTCTGTCGGTGTCAGGCAGCGGGAGGGAAGCAGACAAACAGTTCCTGGAGTCAGTCCTGGGATTAGGTGTTGAGCACTGTTTCTTCTCCAACTTCAGGGAGGACTCCTCGATGTTTAATTAGAACGGCTCTTGCTGTCTGTAATTGCAAGCCAGGTTCATCTCAAGGCAACTGCCACTGAAACATGGGATCGGGGCTCTGACTCAACGGGAGGGAGGGAGGGTTGATGGTGGTGACCAGGTGCCAGCTCAGGTTAGCTTTCCAGCTTTCAGAATTAAGTGGGTCTGCCACCCGTGTCACAACTCAAAGGACTTTCATGCCTCAGAGAAAACCCTTTTCCTTCACAGCTTTCTGATGCTTCAAGTAATAAGGCTTTGTCGCATTTAGTGGAGCTTTGCCCTTGAAGGATCCGATGCGTTTGAGCTCAAGCCCTCCTAGCCTCCTTCCATCAAAAAAACAGCAGCCCTTTTTGGAGGGGAAATCTTCAAAACCAGGGCTGAGACTTTCATTCCCTGCTCTGCTGCTGATCTGCCAGGTGTTTCAGCAAGTCACTCGCATCGCCAAGTGACTCTTTTCTTTCTCATCCTTTTCCTGCTTTGTGTTTAGGATTTTAAGCCTGAAAATGATCTCCTCAGCTGTGGGATCAGTCCCCTGTGGGCATAGGAAGTTGTATGTATTTACTATGGAAGGGTCTGTGGAACACGTTCTTCAGGTGCACTCATCCCTGTGGCTGCCAAACGCTTTCCAATTCCCTGGGGAATGAAAACCAGAAGCATGAAGTGTGGCAGCGGTGAGACCCAGGGCACCAGCGATGCTTCAGGCCCTGGGACAAGCAGAGTTTGTCTGGGTATGTCCAGCTGCTGAAGGGGCTGCAGCCCATGCACAGGAAGGGCTGGACAAGGGGAGAAGCCCAGTCTGGTCCCTGAGAAAGCCTCATCGCTGTGCCCTCAGGATTGGCACAGGTGTTGTGTGTTCCACCCGAGGCAGGGTTTGTGTTGTTCTTAGGGCTCTCCTGCCGCAAATCGATATTGGTAGGTGTAGGTAATGGTAGCTCAGGGTTTTTTGATGCCGAACTTGTGTCTGCCTTTCAGAAGTGCTGAGCATAGACCAGCAGCTCTCAGTAATTTCATGGGTTCTGCGCTTTGCAGGTATTAGGCTTTCAATCAGTATTCTCCTACTAGCACTGAAAGAAGGAATAGGTGAATAATCCTCAAGCAATGTGCTTTCTTCATCTCTTGTACCTGCTCCTCATCCTTCTGCACAGCGTGCAGGGAACAGAGGCAGGAGAACTGCATTTTGGAGATGGTAACGCACTGAAGATGTTAACGTGAGGCTTTGGTGCATCCCGAGGCAGCCTGTTGTGTTGCTGACTAGCTGTGAAATGCTGCGAAATGTAGGGGCAGCTTTTAAATAAATGATGGACGAAAAGCGCGGCTCTGGCCCAGCTTCCATTCAGTGTGGGGACGGAGAGAGAGGGCCCGTTTCTGAGCTGAGCGTGGTGAAAATGCGCTCATTCAGCTGGGAAGGCTTTGTGGTGGGGGAGAGGGAGGGAGTGATGGAGCAGCAATTCTTCAGGATGCATTAAACCGCAGGGAGCCTAAAGGAGGCTTAGAGATGAGCCCAAGGAACTGGGACAAAGTCTGCACGACAGCCACAGATGGGCCTCAGCTTTCGCTGCGATCATGGCAGGGAGGGAGCGGCCGGAGGTGCCCCCTCTCCTCGCTGTGCACACCTTTGTGTCAGAAGAAGGGCGGTGTGTGCCCCCCTGCACCTGGCTGTGAGGGGAGCGCCGGGCCTGGCCCCAGCGCGGCCTGAAAGGCCGGGCCCCTCGGCCGGTCAGCGGGGCGTCCAGGCAGGCCCCAGCCCCCAGTGGGTGGCTGTCAGCGGCACTGCGCTCGGTTAGGCTAAAATTTATTAGCGTTATATTTTCCCCCTTTTTTTTTTTTGTTAGAGCAGCTAGGAGAAAATGACAGCTGTATTAGGGCTGAAATGCCTCCAAAGGGGATCAGGAGACATCTGCGAAGAAGGCTTCTGACAGCCCCCCTTTCAGCGTGCCTCAGCAGCAGCTCCCAGAGACACCGCGGAGAAGAAAAGGAGGGAAGGTTTGCTGCTTGCGGAGGGCTCAGGCACCCGCCTTGCTATTTCTGTTTGCATACAGAGCCTTTATTCTCTCCCAGTCTCTCACAGCACAGGCATCCTTCCCGGTAGCACCGAGTGGGGAAAAGCCGTGCTGCTCCCTTCACAGGCGCGCTCCCCTCGTGCTCTTTGTCGGCGTTCCAAGTAGCTGGAGCAAGGCTGTGGGGCAAAGGCACGGAGCAGGGCGAGTCCTCCCGTACGGCAGCACTATCGGGCTGGCCAGAAACACTTCAAGCAGTCAGAATGGCTTTGTACTTTTTAATCTCTGTCCCTAACCATCCTTCCCCGCTCACATCCCATCCTGTTCAGCTGTGGAGCTTGGGAGGAGAAAAAAAAAGGAAAAACAAGTAATCGCTTTTATCATTAACCCATTCAGCTGCAAATCCCCCTCCCAAAAGAAAATTCGCACACAGATTTGCATATGCAATCAGCTGTATTCTTTATTTCTATAGCGCCTCTCCTATTAACCACCTCTCTCAAAGGAACCCTTAGGAAATAAAATTGGTCTGAGATTAAATAGAAGTCAAGCTTCTGCGTTGAAATGCTGCATTTTTTGTGAGAGAGGCCTTACCCTGAGCTGCTCGGTTTCATGTCTGCTGCCCTGCTGGGATGGGGCATTTAGCACAGCCCCGGGGTTCTGTGCCAAGTAGCAGTGGGCAGCCGCCATCTATTGCTGATCTTAATCCTTCATTATCTTAACGGGTTTTACTGCCTAGGACGCAGATCTTATTTTTCTTTCCAGGCTTTGAAGCATGGTAGAAACTAAAGTACAGCCTTATTTTTTACGGGTGTTTCAGAAGGTTTCCTTCACACCTGCCCGAGTTCTGCTTATTCCACGTGAGCAGGCATGGAGCTGCGGCCGGGCGAGGGGATGCTGCAGCCTGCAATGCCAGCCCTGGCACCTCTGCGGGCACGTGCACCCGCTAGGCTGGGCTGCAGCCACGGCTTGCACCAGAAAGTGGACTTGCTTGTGTCATTTTCAGTGAAAAAACAAACCTTTGGAGAGTCAAGACTGTAAATGGAAGGGATAGTATTTGAAATGAATGAAGATTAAGGTAGCGTTTTTGTATGTTTATAGAAAATGGAGATCTGTAAAACAAAAGATGTGACATCACACGTAGCACCTTTCTTCACGATTGCAAATATGCAATTGTTGAACGTTGAAAGAAAGTGAGCAAAAGAGCATGTTCGTGTTCATTAGCTGTGTATGTAGTTGTTCTGGATGTGTTTCTTAATTTTCTGAGATTCTATTTTAAATTTATGATTGTTAAACTCTGCATTTGAAGTAAACATTTGCAATGCAGGAGCTCACAGCTGGAGGCTCATGTGTCAGTTACAGTTGGACTGACGCTGCTGTGTGCTTTAGTCAGGGCAAGCACAAAAGACCACTTTTTCCATTATGAGTTGGGAAAGTGGAAGGAATTACTCTTCAGGTTCTGTCATCTGTGAGCAGTAGTACCAAATATTGTCATTTGGAGGGGAAAAAAAAAAAAAAAAAAGAGGTAATTTTGAGTAGTCTAATTTACTGTGAGAAAGATGAGTAATTCCAAAGTGCTTACCAGGGAGTCAGTGAAAAACGTTGGCATTGTTAAATAATTTCTCATTCAAACGCCAAAATGTGAGTGGATGTGATTTGGTGTATAACCAATACCCAGATGTGTCTCATCCTTTTGTGATAGTTTATTCTCTGTTAACTGAAAGAAGAAATTTTTCACTAGCATTTGTTCACTCCTGTTTAGAAATGGAGAATAAATCCATATTATAGTAACAGCAGTGCTCCCCAGGGCAAATTGTTCACACTCCAGAAGGTTCTGGGTTTTTGTTTTGAATATCACATGCCTCTTTCTGTGTACTTCAGTTATGGTTTAATAAATGAAAACTCATAAGACCACAGAAGTTCTTGGAAAATTTGCAAATCTGATGGATGGAAAAAGACATTGAGAACTGGTGTACCTGGCGTCCGGCCAGCTGCCTTTTAATAGCACATGCACTCACCTGCTGGGGCCTTTGTAGTCGGTATCTGAGAATAAATAACGCTACAGTGAGGCTGGCGTCACCGGGGGATTCTGCTGTTTGAAGTGAAGCTTCAAGCATTCCCAGTTTCAAATTACGTAATGGAAGCATCAGGCTGGAAATGCAGCGCTCAGATAAAAGCACTTACCTGCCTGTATCAGACGGTGAAGAAAGTGGAAACTTGGCTTAGGTTAGGTATTTTGAAGGCATATTGTTTGCATTTGAATTTAATGGGGAGAATTATGAAGATCCTAATCAAATTGAAATAGTGTAGTGAAAATTGAATCAGGAGAGGCAGAAACCACAGCTGCTCCCTGGCTTGTTTCCGTGTATTGATGCTTCAGGTACCTTAGAAATCCTTCACTTTGGGCTTCGGGTTTTGGCGTTGCGCTTTGGCTGAAGGAAGGTTTTTAGACACAGCTGCTTTTTTGTTACAGTACTGAAAATGGAACTGCACCCAGCAAGCTGAAAGCTTAGCAACCTGTGTGTGTCAGCAGAATCGCTGTTCAGGAGTGTGAATTCCTGGGAACAGAAATAATGAGCATTCCATTTCCGCTACTTTTCCACCCAGCCATTGAACAACCCGTGCCTGAAGGTCGGAACCACACGAGTGGTGCCTCTGCCCTGGTGTTCTCTTTGCAGTCATCAAATGCAGGCAGCTGTGGCCCAGAAATTCATACCCTATACGAAGAATATGGCTGCAAGGGGGGAGCTCTGATTTTGAAGAAGAGGTAATCAAGAGCAGAAACTAGGAGAGTCCTGCTGCATGTACACATCTTCAGTCCTGGTGATCCGAGGCTCATTGCAAAGACAGCGATCAAGAGGCGCTGCATTTTGTCGCAAATGTGGGAACTGCGTGCGAGTCCCTCGCCACCTGCCACTCTCACAGCTGCCACGCTGAGATCAGGGATAAGCAAATGAGGAGCACAAACCAACAGTGGTAACGCTGCGGCCCTAATGGTCAAAACACTAAGGAAGAAATGGGTTGTAGGGGCAGGTAGTGTGTTTTGTTGGGCTAACTAGCACACCTGATAAAAAAGGGCAGGCTTTCAGGCAGGCCAGCCTTTCGTCAGCTGTGGGGAAGAAGACCGTGCGATGCTGCTGCTGTGCCTGGTGCTGCCCAAGGAGGAGCACAGCGCTGAGCTGGCTGTCAGTCAGGGACATGCACGACCCTCGGAAAACTCTGCGTTGAGGCGTGCTCTAAAGCACACGCAAAAGGTGACGTGGACTTGCATGTGTGCTCCCTGGAGTGTGGTGAGCAGCCTTGTGGATGGTTCTGCTCCAGGAAGGATATAATAAAACAAGGAGGGGGGAAGATCAAGAAAGGTTTTATGCATATGAGCTGACTTCATAGCCATGAAACCTGAGTGTCACCGTTCTAATGCTTTTTCTTTGGTGTAATACCTGCCTTTTCTTGTAATTAGCAGATGCTAACTTCACCCTTGTTCTAATACCATCCTAGAGAGATGATCATGACGATTGTTGAAAAGAGGAAGGAAGGGGGAGAAGTAGGGAACTGCCATGAGGATTGCTATAAATAGAACTTTGTTACAGCAATGCTTTTAGTGGAGAGAGTTCTCGCAGACAGGCTTGTAACGAAGAGGGAGCAGATTTATTGTGCAGGACTGTCAGCCTTTCTCTGAAAGATTTGTTGATGCTGTGCCAGTGTGTTCAGTTCAATTCTCTTGTGCTTCTGCCTAAGAATCCCCCTCTATGCTTTTTGCCCAAGATTTGCTGTGTTCGTAAATCGTTCTCTCCATTGCGGTACGAGGAGCTGCACTGCTTATTTGAAGGGGATTCTGCAGTTTAATTTAGCAGAAAGGTTCCTCTGCCTTCTAGGGATGCTTTCCTGCTGTGAGTTGCTGAAGCTGATTTCAGCCAGTCTTGGCATGCTCCCTGCCACCATGTGCGTTTGTGGCAGGGGAGGTGGAGGGCCCTTTTTGTACGTTCTGAACAGGGGGAAAGAAGCACAGAAAATATTCAATTTCCTTCCTTTCTGTTTGTTAAAAAGAAAAATTAGTGTTGATCTAATTGTTTAGTGTAGCTGAGATTTTCAACAATAACAACTCCTGCAGTATAGTCTGTAATTTCAGACTGTCATGTGGCAGCTTTCTTTCCCTCCTCCTTCCCCCACATACAATCCGTTTTAATTTCTGTGGCCATCTTCTTTCACCAGAAGGCAGGTGGGCCCTGGTCCTTGCTGTCAGCAGAAACGCTCAGCCCAGTCTTGGTTGGCTTTGAGCACCCACCAGAAGCCAGCATCATACATAACCAGAAATTTTGCCTTTATGTATTTGGTTTGGTTCGTTCCTAAAATGTGTCAACATCAGCCTCTGAACTTTCTGAATTTAATGACCATATTTTAATGTTCTTTTGTCAGAAGGAACTCAAGATGAGATTTATCAGTGCTGCTGCTTCTTTCTGTTCTCCAGCTGAAAGATGAGGCTGAAAGCACCAGAAATCACTGGCATGGGCAGGATCCAGGCTGTTACCTTCATGAGCCTCGTCCCTGAGGCAGAACTGAGGGCGGCATCTCCCTTACCTCTCCCCTTAGCACCTCATGCACCTGGCAGATCACCCCACTGTAGCCATAACTGCCAACTGCCAGTGGCAGTCGGCAGGGCCATTGGCGTTCAAAACAGCTTCCTGCCACAGGCCGCCTTTAGTCACGAGGCAGATCAAGATGATTGCATTTAGAAGTTGGGATGGATGGCAGCTGTTCAAATATTCCTTGAAAAAATGCTATTATACAGCTCAACTGTAAATCTCACAAACGTCCTAGACCCTGCTGCAGAGACAGATATTCGCTGTACTTGTTGGCAAGAACCTAACAGTTGAGTGATGCTGACATTCCTCCTCTGCAGAAAATACCTGATGTGATGGGAAGGGTTGCTGGTGGTGCTGATGTGTGTACGGATGGGCTGTGCTGGGAGTCACAGCAAGGTGCCCGCAGGACCTGGCGAAACGTGAAGCATGAGAGTGTCAAATCCAGAGATGTCAGTAAGTGGGAAAAGGGATGCTCTGGGCACCGCCAGTTTAGGGAAGTATTTTTATAGGTTCAGGAATAGAAACTTTTGTTTTCCTCTAAACTCCTTCTAAATGACAACAATCTGAAAAGCTGGGACTGGTCTGGTTGTGGCGGGGGCAGCTGCGTGCTGTCGGCGTGCAGGGGAGGAAGGCAGCAGTTCAGCACCGAGCAGCCACACGTAGCAGAGGACTGGCCCTCTTCCCTCCCGCTGGCACACACCACGGAGGGGCCATTGTTGCACAACCTGCTATCAGAACAGACAGGCTGCATGGCATATTTAACCGCAGGAAGCTTTAACAGCGCCATGTGTATTGATCACAGCAGCTCAATCGAAGAATAGCTGTCGAAGGAACATATGGGCGCTGCTTGAAAGGGGGCTTCTAGTTAGAGCTGGAAGCGCTGCATTTTGATCAGATTGGAGGTTTGTGCTCATTACGTTTTCTCAGGCCTGTGATAAAATGTCACAGATATGATTGAAGCTGACATATCATGAGAAAGGGGAGGGGCCGCTCCTTCCCCCTGGTGGTGACTCGCCTTGGCAGTCCGATGGCCCGTAACGTCTGACCCGCAGTCCCAGCAGAGGTACAGCAGTGAGTGGGATCGAGCCCGGTCAGACCCTCGTGGGTTCTGCTCCAGGAGCATGTGACAGCGTCCCATGAGCGAGGTGTGGCACCACCACTGTATGTCACTCTGCTGTTAGGAGCACCTTCTTTCGAGCCCTGTCTCATTTCTAAGCACTTCTCTGGAAGACTTGGCAAGGTGCTTTTGCTGTGATGAAGAACGGCGTGTATGTAGAGATAGAAACCATGGCTGTAACAGAACTCCTGCCAGCCTGTTGGTGGCTGTCATTGGAACTTTTTTAGTAAAGTCTCCTGCCTCTAGGAGGAGGGCTGTGAGGCTTCAGGGCAGCTTCCCTTTGGTGCTCGCTCCGTGCCACCTTTGAGGCAGCAGCACTGCTTTTCCCACTGGCCCTGGTGCCCTGCAAGAGGCAGCGTTGGAGCTGACATGAGAGCTGCATCAGGTCGATCACCGCAACTGTATTCCCCCTCCCTCGTCTTTTTTTAGGAATACCATCTGTTTAGTCATTAGCCCCATCAGCTCTCATTAATTGAGTCATGTCTCATTTAGGCTGCCGCATTAGCTTCTCATTGTTCCCCAGACAAGGAAGCACAGGCTTTTTTCCAGATGCCTGGCTTCCTGTTGAGCTCTGCCCAAAGTCAGGTGTCAGCTGGAGAGCCAGGACGGGCTCCAAGCACGGCTGTCTGAGAGCCTGGTGCCAGGACGCCAGCCTGTTCCTCTGGGGCACCGCGTGCCAGCTCGGCGGCGCTGGCCCAGCTCGGGCGCGTCATGTGGAATATGGAGCGGCCTTGACTGAAGAGAGGAAGCCTTCTGTCTCCCTTCCCTTTGATTTCCCTGCTTTTCATCATCTCTGCTACAGCTAATAGGGTTTTTTTCCTTCCTCCCAATGGCACAGTGGGTGCATCTAAGTATCAAAACCCTGATGCAGAACAGATATTAAGAACAAATCACCTAGAAGGAAATGATGGGTTGCATTTCAATTAGCACATTTGGTTACACAGAATTAGTCCTGTCACAGAACTTTATCAAGAAGGCCTTCAGAAAAGCAAGGAGGAAAAAGGAGCCCTCCTGTGCAGTTGAGTTTCAACACTGGAGGCCTGAGGGTTTGTTATAAAATCTTCTGTTTAACTCAGTTGTTCCAGGCTTATGTTTTTTTACCATTAGTTTTATTGAGCTTGCTGAGTTGATTTTTATTTTTGAAGGGTAGAAGGATTAGCTACAGCACAGCCCTTTTATTTCATTTCTTATCTTTAAAAAGAGCCCAATTTGAGTGGGAGAATGTGTTAGAAATTAACCAGATCTCAGCAAAATGGATCATTGTTAAGACTACAAAATGTAGGTGTGAGTTTGTGAAAGCTGCCGGAGAGCAGGATTAGGAAGGTGTTGAAGTAATGGAGGCTCCACAGAGTGATTTACAAAGAAGTGAATTAATTAGGGCAAATTGTGAGCTCGCCATTTTCCTGAATGACCTGCCTGGTTTGTATGCTCTGGGGCCTTCAGACAACGCCTGATCCCTCAACATTTCAAGCACTTGGCCAAATGAGGGAGAACAAAATGTGGAGCTGCTGAAAGAAAAGTGTTTCTTTTCGCAGATATTTAGGGGAAGACCCGTTATGTCTGTGCCGTTTTCCCAACTTGCTTAGCTGTTGAGTAGTTACTTGAGCATGAACAAAAGTTCCTCTGTTGCCGTGGTTCCCAGGTACATCTGCTTTCATTCCCATTCTGCTGCAGTGAGGTGCCTGCTGTTTCTTCCGAGGGCTGCCTTAGTGGAGGACATCACTTCCTCTGTGGTTCTGTGCAGATTTCTGATTTGCTGAATCTCCCAGGAACAGCAGCGATGACCTTCAGTAGTGGGCAGAAGTCTGGAAAACACCTGAATCTGGAGTAAAGCATCACACTGATCTAAATCTGCAGTGTCAGATGTAGGTGAGGCTGAGCAACCGCATCACTTGTAAGAGAAACCTGGGCTACCATTTCTGCTGCACCTTCCCTCCCAGAAATTAAGGGCTTACTTTGACCTGTCGTGCAGCGCATTTGAGACCAGCTCTGGCAGAAGGTGCACCAAGAGGACTCAGCTCCTCGGCATTCTGCACTGTGCAGCCCCATGCTGATGACTTGGCAAGTCCTTAGCGTGGCTGGGCAAGTTATTTCTTTTCCCTGCAGGCCTCCTCCTCATTTCCACCGCTGCCTGCTTTGTATCACTGCTCTAATTAACCTCTTCGTAATGTGAAGCAGCCATAGCCTATCTCAAGCTGTTGGTGTTGCGTATGTTTTATTGCCTGTCCTTTCTTCCTCCAGCCCCTTTCGATTCCAGGAGAGAATAAAATACCCAAAGGCAATTTTCTTCAGCCAGAAACTGTGTATATTATCTACATATGAAAAAAAAAAAAAAAAAGGTAATTTACTAACTGCAGGTCCTGGGATATCTTTGTGGTTTGCATTATAAATACGTAAAAGAATTATGGTTCATCATTCAAATGGTTTACAGCTTAAATACGAAAAATAAAACGTAATGTTTGTAGGACAAAGCATAATTTATAGAGAATTGCTCAAAATGAAAAACTTAAAAAAGAGAAAAGAAGTGTACCCAGTTCTTTCTTAAATGCTGTGACCATGATGTTTCATGTCTTTAGGCACTGCTTTTCTCATCTCCTGCAAAGTCCCTACAAAATAGCTATTCCAGACTGAGGTGTGGCAAGATGAAGCTTCAAAGGTATTGATTTCTTCATGGGGAAAGCTTAACTGGCTTCCTAACAAGTGACCCAGCTTCAGACTTAATTGTGAATGGATTCTGGTTCAGCCAGGCGCCAAGACGTCCACGCTGTGTACACATCTACTTGTCGTTTTGCAAGTCAAAAGAATGCATTAATAGTGATGCGCTGAGCACACCAGCACCTGTGGTTGTGCTGCCTGAGGGAGGAACAGGCCCACCCTACCCAGCTGAGGTGCCCCTGGAGGCGGGCACCAAACCCTGTGCTAACCCTGCTGTGCAGGGCCCGGCTAGAGCAGGGGGTAAGAGGGGTTATCCCCAGGGCCAGCAAGCTGCTGCTCCTTAGGAGGTTTAAAATCAGCTTGTCATAGTGAGCCAAATACAGACATTTTTCTGATTATCATCTGAGGAGGAGAATGACTGGGGATAGTTGTTTGCCTGTAAGTATCATTTCTAGGAGCTGAGAGGCTTAGCGGATTAATCTTCCTTCTGGGATGTGGATCAGGCTGAAGTGCAGGGCAGGATGATTATTAAGTCTGAAATTCCCTGTCAATTTGCTGGCAGAGATGGCTTCTCTGCATCACGACAGCGTGGCAGCAGCGTCTCGTCTCAGAGGCGGCCCAAGGAGAGGGCACATCTGAGCTGCGGCTCGGAGCAGCGGATTCCCGAGGGAGGGAGGGAGCCTGCTTCTGCAGCGCTGCATTTCCTTGAGGCTTCCTGCTCTGAGAATTGCTGCTTTTGTGCTCAGCCTTTGCTAGACCTGGCTGCAGCTTCTTCCCCTGGAGGCCCAGTCCGGGCTGTTTGCCGTAGGCTCCTAGTGTCCCAAATAAAGAGACCCCATTACGTGGTGCCTAGCTTTGCAGTGTTCGTTTTGCACCGTGAGAGGTTCTGGGTGAGGCAGGCATTGCAGCGTGCAGTGAGCCACTCTGCGTGGACACTGCCTGCACGCTCGCAGGAGCCCGGGTGACCAAACCAGACCAACTGAGGTGTGAGGGCTGCAGGCGCAGGTGGAGGCTGGCATGCGAGGACACATGCGGTCGTTATGATAGCCTTGGAGCAGGTTTTTAAATTTGAGGGATGCTAATAGTAGGAGGATGGTAAAGCTCTGTGTTCTGCACTGTTTAAACAGCGCCCTTTCGTTCTGTTTGTTTTGTATTGAAGGGTGTATTATTATTAGTTTACTTTTGAAATAAGTAGTATGTGAGGTTCTCACTTAGGAGCTTGTCTCTTAAATGCTCTTAAAACAAAGATGTGCACTGGATTCTGCAGCAGAGAGAGAGCAGGCTTGGGCTCTGGTAGCCAGGGGTCCTGCAGCAGGTGTGTTTGCGTCCCAAGGCAGGAAATACCTTTTCGTCACTGTATTTGTGTTAAATGCAGCCCCAGGAACTGGTTTCTGTGCAGGTCTTCTTCAAACAGGGCCTGCCGTAGCATGCTTCCCATCCCTCTGGGGTATGGGTTGTATGCAGGCTTCTCCCTAGGGCTGAGCTTTGGTTAGACACTGAGCCATGTGTGCAAATGATTCCCAAAGCTCCAGAGACATTTTTATCCTCCCCGCATATTTTATATTAATTTTGGTGCGGGTTTTATTTTTAAAAGGTTAAAAAAAAAGATAACGGCAGTTCTCTTGGCCAGCCCTCTCCGTCTGCAGTCGTCTTCTCCACCGGGCGTTGTGGGAATGAGATGCGTGCGCCCGACCTTGGATCAACCCTCCTACAAAGCGCTCGAGCCAGGAGGCTTAATCCTCCTTTTCATGTCTCACCTCTGCACAATCGAGGCCAGCCTTCAGAAGGGAGCAGAATTACTCAGCGTGGCAGGCTGGGCAGATGGCAGGGGAGAAACACGTGTGAGGCGTTCTGGTTGCGTCTGAGGAGCAGCCCCGTCAGGAGGTGGCTGGAGTGACGTGGGCCGTGCCGCGGTTCTCCGAAGGGCAGGGCTGGGGTACGTGCCTGCGCCCCACTCGCCTGTGGAAGGGCCCTTTTGAGAAAGCCGGTGCCGAGGAGCAGCCAGATGGCATGGGAGGGTCACACCTGGCCCTGACTGCAGCCCCAGGGCTTTGTGACAGGGTTTAGTCCTCCTCTGCTTGTATTTTAATGTCTTCATGAGTGACGAGGACTTGTGCAGAACCACCTAGACAAGAAGTCCTCAGATCCCATTCCAGGAGCCCTTGCTGTCACCACATCTCTCTCTGGAGGGCTGGGGGATTCACTTCAGCAGGTTGTGCTGGCGGTGGGAGCGGGCTCGCCCCACGGCCTGAGCTGTGCACAGAGCCAGCTGCCGGGCGGGAGCACGCGGATCAAGGCGCGAGGTTCATGGCTGCTCGTGGCCCATCCAGAGCCTTTGGGCATCACGCTGCCCTCTGTAAATTCTGATGAAGCCTCCCCCAAGCAAAGAGCTGTTGAAACATCTATCGGTGTGCTGGAAGCCAGCAAGTCCTGGAGGGCGAAGCGTGGTACCTAGAGTAGGGAGTGATTAAAATATTAGGCTGACACGTATGTGGTATCTAAAAAGTTTTCTGCCACAGCCATTAAGCCCCTTCACGTTGTGCTTTGGAATGTGGCCATGAGTCGTAAAAATGTCTACACCGGCGAGGGGGTGAGGAGGGCCATAAATAATAGCAGCACTGCTCCCAGAACACGCACAAACACAGGGGAAAAAAGAGAAATAAGGAGCAGAACAGGGTGACATGGGGAGATTTATTAACCTTAGCAGATGTAAGGTTTAAGACTGGAAATTTCCTGACAAATACAGACAAAATACTGTATGGTTTCCTAAAATAAAAAAGGGAAGGCTCTGATTAGTGCTTGATGTGTTGCTGGCCAACATTTAATTTTAGTTGCAGCTATAGGAATAGATCCAAGAAGAACTGAGCTGTATTAGTGTGGTTTGACACACCGTACTGTTGTGCTCTGCTTAATCTGCACCGCGCACCAGGCAGAGAGATTCAGATTCCAGGAACAGAGGCTTCAGTGGAAGTTTGTATTTTTTCCTCTGTGGTGAAGAAGATGCAGTGAAGCTCTGCCACTTGCAGCAGAAGCACAAATGGTGAACACCTTGAAAGGGAAAGCTCACAGCTGTTCTTCCTCTGTCTTTTGTTGCCACCACGTTGCCGCCCATGCTCCTGTTGTCAGTGAGAAGTTCTCATGGTGCCCCATTTTCTTTTGATTGCTGAACGCGGTGCTCCAGAGAGCTGGCTGGATTCCATGCTGTAAGGGAGAGCCAGCAATGTCAGCACCATCAAAGCCAGGTTTGGGAGATGTCCTGACATACAGCAAACCGCCCTGCTCTGGGCCTGAGGAGAAACGGTGAGATGTTGTGGTTGGCAGCCCCGAGGCAGCTGGAGCCCCTTCACGCAGGGACACCTGGTCCACGCCAACAGCCAAGATGGGATCAGCACCTTCCGTCCTCTGGGCACCGTCCACGCTGTGCTTGGGGCTCTGCCTAGCTTCCCAAGGGCCAGGTGGTTCTTACGTAGCTGCTTCGATTTGCGGCATCGTAAGAAGCCGTTTGCAGACAGAGAGGGGTTTGTGGACTTTCTGCTTGTTCTTGTCGTTCAGTGTGACCTTCAGCTCTGTTACACATGTGGGTGCATCCTGCAGACTAACATCTCACTGGCAAGTCAGCTTCCACTGATTTAATCCGTTTCTATAAAACAACGTGACAGGACAGTCCATGAAATCCCTTGCCCCATTAGTGCTGTTCTACGTACTTGAAAACCCTTTGGCAGCCCTGAATTGTATGAAAAATAGCAGACATTTAGTAATCCCTAGCGTTTTCATCTAGGGGCCATCCTCTGCACACGGGTGGACAGACCCAGAGCCCATCCTGCAGAGCCAGGGCGGCAGTACAAAGACCAGGGCGGCAGTAATGCTAGCAGACCCTATTAGTCGGGCTTGGGGGCTTTAAAGGGATGGAACTTTAGTGTTCTGTATGTGGTGGCTTTTAGGAGAAGTAGGTCAGATGGAGCTGGAAATGGTCGTGGGTGAAAAGCTGTAGAACTGGTGAACTCTTCACCTCTCATGAAGCTAACCACAGGATACTCGATCGCGCAGGTTGAGTTACCCACAGAATCACAACCTCAGACTGAGGGTTGTCCTAGCCTGCCTGCAGGCAGGGTGGTGGAGCTGGGAATATCCATTCGTTGCACTCTGTGCACATGTAGGGTAGTGTTTAGGTGTTAAGAGAGGGTGCTTCTCTGACTGAAATCTTTCAGCTCCACCTGTGAGACCCTTTCTTCTAGGGCAGCTTACTTTCTTAAGCTTAGGTTACAGTTATTTGTAACAGGTCAGCCAATCTATTCTTATTTCTGAAAGTATGAGAACTTCAACATTTTCAGTGTTAAGAGTCCGTCCCTTCTGAAAAGTTTTTGACCAGTGCAGCAGACATAAATTGATGCAAAATTAGCAATACCTCATCCTTGATTAATTTGCTATATTTGCTGCTGTATTATCTGTAAAGATCTTTTTGCCTCTAAGTATTTGTTTTTGCTGTAGCTGGATCCTTGTGCTCTCTGGCCCCTGGCTAAGGTCAGGGTGCAGCTAAGGGGGTTAAATAACGGGACGTTTTGCTAATGACAGTGTCTCATCCCCGTAGGTCACCAGGGAATACATTGCAGCCCCCGTTAAGGGGTACGGTGAAAACTATTTTGAAATTTGTAGATTTGATATGCCACCAGACAAAGGCCAAGTTACAATGAAGGGCAGCACTGGACTTTGGAGGGATTGTGGACTTCTTTGTACTGCGGCACTGACAGAAGCTGCCTCCCTACATCCCCTTCTCTCAGCTGCGGCAAACAAAGCCGAGCTTTTTAGCTCTGTCTCTGGAACAGAAATGGACATCAGAAGCTGCATGTAAAATAACCAAACCAATATACAATTGCAGACTCAGATAATCTCTTTAGCCTGGTTTCCTCCAGTAAGCGTCGGCTCTCTGAATCACTATTGAGAGACTTAGAAAGCACCCCTGGAGCTGTGCTGCGGGAAACTCGCTTTTCCTGACTTCCAGGCTGCATTTCTTTTTTTGTTTTTATTCTTTTCTCCCCATGCCTCCCGTCTTTGCCTCTTTCTCTATTTTTGTCCATGCAAACATTATAAAAGGCCTAAAAGTGGATAAGTGTCTGCTTCTAGTGTATTTAAGAGGGAGTACCATGCAGAGAATCCCCCAAGACAGCTGCTTTGGTTCCAGGCCAAGCCAGCATTAGTGCTAGAGGGAATTAATTATAATACATTAATACATAAATATACAATGTGTGGTGCATTTATCTCTTGAAAGGGGCTTGTTTATGATTATTATTCTTAACATTGGAATTCATTCACCTGAGGATCTCGGTACGCTTTGTCTGCCCTTAGGTACATGCAAGAAGCACAGCGTGAGGACGGGGACCCATATAAAGGCTCTGCTCTATTTTAATACCTTGGGAACATGCTGCCTAGCGCATGCACACGGCGTACAGCTGTGAGCAGGGGACAGGGTTCCAGGGTATTGGATTTCACTGCTGCGTGAGAACAGCATTGAAAGCATTGCAGGGACGCCAGGGCAGCATCTTTTAATTTGAGAATGCAAGATAGAAGAGATACTAAGCTGTCAAATCAGAGAGATGGTTTATGGAATGTCTTAGTTCTTAATTGCAGATTTCCTTGCACTTTATTGCATTATCTGCATGTTTCTCTAGCATGCACTCAGACAGTTCCTGTCTCTCTCCGGTTTTGCATTTTTGTTATCTAATTATGGAAATTGATTTTAATACAACAAATAGACACTAAATATACTTGGTGAAGGCAAGTCACGGGGACAGTTTCTCACTCTCCAGCATAACCTGCTACTCAGCGGACCAGTTCTCTGCACTACGTGTAGCTGTAAGGACCCCCATCTTCTGCTTTCCTCTGGAGGATTCCCTGCACTTTTCCCTCCAGTTGGCAGCACGCAGCCCTCGCCCAGCCCAAGGGCCCATGCCGCTCACAGATGTGCACAGATGGCAAGCGCTCTGCATCACCTTCCCCGCGGCAGCACGCGGCTCCCTGTGCTGCCAGCAGCCTCCCGAAATGCTGCTGCCCGAGAGCTGCGAGGGGCAGGAGGGGGAAGGCACTCTGCGTGCCCTGCTTGCTCGCTGACCCTTCCTGTGCTGCTGCATCACTTCTGCACTCTCGTGGGTCCATCAGGAAGGATGTGCAGGCAAAGCTGAACCCCGCTGCCACAGGCTCAGAAGCCAAACCATTTCCTGGGGCAGCGTGGCAGTGAGGCGGGCTGCTGCCCAGCTCTGTGTAAAAAAACAACTAATAACAAAAAAAAAAAAAAAAAGATGAGGCTGTGAGCTGTGTGCTGATTCGATGTGCTTTGAAGGATAAAAGCTGACTGTGCTGAGTGGGCTCAGTGGGACATCAGTCAGTCCCAGCGCGGGGCTGATGGAGCAGCATCACCGCACCACGGCACCGCAGCCCGCTGCGGAAGCAGCTCCACTCCGCTCACCGGCCCCTGTTCGCAGGGTCCATGCTGCCATCCAGTGCTGCTGGGGAAAAGCGTCACCGGTCCCACGCTGCTCGGGCAGAAGGCGCACAGCTCCATGGCAGCGATGCAGCCCTGGGAGCCTTCCCCACTCCTTCCCCAAGGCCAGGCCATTGCTGGTATGCTTGTATGCTGCAGCAAGAGGTGACACTTCTCAGGCCTCCTGACTTGTGCCAAACACACTTGCAGTCAGCTGTGCTTCTAGCTGAGCAGAACTGGCTTGTCTGAAGTTTGGGGTGTTTGTGAAAACCAGCTTCAGCACATGGGAATGGTGGATTTGTTAGAGCATTAGGAAGACAAAAGCCAGAGTAGTTGGGAATTCAGTGCTGCGTTTGTCCCAGCTCCCACCAGCTTTGCAGGGAAAGCATTGTCTGCACAGTATCTTCTTCCAGGGGGTCATGGTTGCAAATGGATGCCATTATTATGGGGCCTTTTCATTCCTAGCAAGGACAGGATCTCTCTCCATCACCACCCCCAGGCCCTGCTTCCCTCAAAGAAATAAAAACCAAGACCCCAGGCAAGTCAATTAAGCTTTGTATGGACCTGTCAGGCAGATAAGAAAGGGACTCTCTGGCCATAGAAAGGCCAAAAGAGGGGAATGAATCCCAGAGAGTCTCTTGAGCAGATAATAAATAGCCTTTATCTGGAAGGTGTGTCTGTGTGTGTTTTTTAAGGAGGTGTGATGTCAACATCCCAGCCTTGCCTTCTTTGTTGGGCGGACATTCACTGCAATTAAAAACCTCCAAGGGAATGTTAATTGGCCTGTGGAGGGGGAGTCATTGCATCATCTCCTCTCTCCATCCAAGTACATGTGCACACATATGCAAGAGTACGCAGCGTTCTCTTACAGCGCAGAAAAGCAGTGACTGGGGTTCTGGCAAGGCCCCGTTTCCCCCAGTGTGACTGCTCGCATGTCCCAGCTTGGCAGAGGAGTAACAGATCCTTGCGGGGCTTTGCTTTGTTCCTCCCCAGGAGCAGTTTCGCTCCCTGTGAGCACTGTGGGTCAGCGTTAGAGCCCGAGCTGGGTCCCCCAGTGGCACATGGCGCGGTAGTGGGGTGGAGCTGGGCCCACTTGGCTAACAAGATCCCTTTGGCATTACTTGTCCGAACTCTGTTTCTATTGATTTTGCTTTTCTAAAATGACTTTTTCCCACCTTTCAGAGTGGAAAGCAGTGAAGTAAGCTTGCAGAGAGCAGTGAGAGGATTCTCAGATCTCGAAAGCCTTTGCTTATTTTTCATTCTTCTGGCAGCTGTTCATTCTTCTTCCCAGCTTCTTGTCCAAATCTATACATTATCGCAGCGTATACCAGCATCTTCCCATCACCTGCTTTCTTCTTTTCTGTTGTCACTCGGAGAGCTAAGGGCATTTTCTCAGGAGAACCCTGTTGCTGTTTGGTGTTGTCTCATTGTCCTGCTGTGGGAAGTCTCATTCCTGTACTTGAAACATAGTTTAAAAGCCCTGTGCCCTTTTCTTCTGAAGTTGTGATCCGATTATGTACCAGTCATTCTCAGGACTACAGCATTTTCTAAAGATGTATAGTTTCAAAATAGTGTGATTTTTTTCCTTGGTGTCTCAAACATTACCTGTTATGTCAGTTTATATGAACAAACTCCAAAATACAGATAACAGCTGAAGTGAAAATACCCTGTGCAACCCAACCTTGCTGTCATCTCCCTCTAACAAAAGGTGGATTTCTTTTCTTTTCTTGCCTTGTCATAATTCCAGAGCAGAGAGGTTGAAATGCACTGCAAACTTCTACCTTGCACAACTGCTGTTAATATTTTTTAACATTATTAACATGGTGAGTTAAGTGGACTTTGGGGAAGGGGATTTAAGCCATAAGGAAAAACTGTATTTTCTGCCCAGGCTGGGATCTAGTTGGGAAGGAGAGGGGGAAACCCCCAAACCATCTTCACCTGTTGCCAAGCGTTAGTAACAGAGCCGGCATTTTGTCAGGGAAAAAGCGAAAAAATAGGGAGAAATGCAAAGCCAAATGTAGAAAGGAACGTGTGCCCGAGAGCAGGGGTACCAGTACAGCAAGAGCTAAGTACGGCATGTAGGTCTCTGCAAAGCTGAGGAGAAAAGATAGGCCCAGAATTACATTTAAAAGGAATGAAAGCACGCCAGGCTCTTATGGGAGGCTGCACAGCTGCCCTATATTGCGTTCTGGAATGTCTTTTAAAAGTGACCTTTTCAAAGGATGTTCTTATGCTCCAGGCTTGTACCCATTTTTGCTCCTAGATATTCGAGCATGAGTGTGATCCTACTTCATAATTGAAAGAGTAGAGCTATTGAATTGCTAACAAGGACATCCATTCTGAAAAATGCTCGTTAACTACTGGAATTTTAAACAAAATATTAGAGCTTTAGAGAGGCTAAATTGAGAGGTCTTCTCAGTTACTCTGCTTTTCATTCTCTTGATTCTTGCTGTCACAATTTTGAGCACTGGCATGACCTTTGAGAGCAGGGAAGATGGAAATCTGTACTATAAATAAGCAGGAAGGAAAACTTGGGAAAACAGAAGGAAAACTCAGAAAGCCCTATCATTCCAGCTTGTTTATTCATCCTGTGAAGTGCAAGCCCCGTGTGGTTTCTTTGCAGCTTCTCAAGGTAAGGAAGATAACACCTTCTTAACGCATGCAAGATCCCTGCAGTGTTCTTGCCTGATCTTACACAATCAACGTGGATGTACCTTGTCGATCTCTCGAATTACTGCAGGTTTGAGCCCCAGCAGTGCAAGAAACTGCACAGAACTGGTCATGGCCTGAACAACGCCGCACGCACTGTGCGTAGCTGCCAAGTGCTGCCTTCGTGTGTCACAATCTTGTCCTTCCCAAACAAATTCTAGTTACAGCTTGGTCACTCAGCACCTGATACATATAAACCAAGAAGGAAAGGTGAACATGTGTTTTTGCAGAATGCTGGGATTGATCAGCCATTTGTCTGTGGCTATCACTGCTTTGACAAATACCTTTTGTCCCCCATTTTTAGCCAGTTCTCTTCCAGTGCCTGTATCAGGTGCAATAAACAGTGCACTTCTAGTGCATCATGGATAGACGAGGGAGCTGTAGAGGGGTTATCATCGTAAAACTGTGCGTAACCTCTTTGCAGTGGGGTTTTTAAGTTCATTACATTGGAATGTGGTGTTCTGATCTGGACATACCAAGCATTCAAAGTCATTTACAAAATTTTGACAACATAAAGAAAACCTATAATTGGCTGTAGCAAGCAGTGATTTAAACCATTTTTCAGGCTCATGGGTCAATGGAGAGGAAAAATTATGTATGAAACTAGGGCCAGCTTCTCTGGAATCAACAGTAACCCTACTCATACACAGTCCCATGTGTACTGAAGCCAAGGAGACTTCCCACCCACCAAAATGAGCTTTTTCAGGATCGAGCCCTTTGAGTTCTGGCTACTTCTCAAGTTCTGTTCGTCAAGCTTTTAGGGAAGAAGCAGGGCTGAAGGCAAGGTAAAGGACTTATTAAAATACAAGGTCTGTGTAAATGCAGTTAAGAAACTAACTACCTTTAACAGCTTCAATTACTGCTTTGGCTACTCTGGGCATATTTCCGTGGTATAGAACTGTCTCAGAGGTTGTTCTCTTTCTCCTCTATTGGTCTACAAGGTCAGCAGAAGCATTTCTTTCCACAACACTTGCAAATCAAATAACTTCAGTCAATCAGCAGATCAGGTCTGCTGATACATAGCTAATGAAATGCGCTAGGGTGCTAATCTCTTGACTAATAAAAACCCGAGATTAAGTCCTAGCCAGTAAATCAAATTGGCTGGAATGTCTTTAGCTCTTTCCAAGAAGCACACGTGCAGAAACCACGCTGGCTTTGGTACAGGCCACATCATCAAAACAAGGGATGTCAAGGAGGAGAGCAGCAGTGGGCATGGGATGAGACGAGCATGGAAGATATGATGCTTGCTCTGTAGGTATATTGACAGGAGTTGCTCGAGGAAGATTTGCACGCAGCCTAATGAATGGTGGCTTGCTGTCAGCATGGCTCATCCTTCATCTTGAATAAAGTCAGCCCGCTTACGTTATTTAAAAGGGGAGAGGAGCTGGCTTAGTGGTGCTTAATAGCTGTTTGCTGTTATGGAAGAGTTGTTGAGTGTTCTCATGGCAGGACGAAACAAAAGGGTCTGTGAAATGAATCTTTCAGCCCGTGGTATGTCTCAGTGTGAGCAAAGGGGAACGCCTGCAAAGTGCAGGTGGTTTGCCTGGAAGCGTGCTTGCTGAAGGTGGAAATGGTCAGGAATGCAAGGTGATAGTTAGGCAATTTGTCATCTATTTATGCTTTTAAAAGTACATTTTTGTAAAGTACAGGAGTTAACAGAAGATTATTCTAATGACTCAGATATGCCACTTTCTCCCTTCCATTCCTTTCAGGAGAGCCCATCACACACCAATAATTCTAATCTTTTACAAGTACCTAATGGCTCCTAGCCAAGAAAGGTTTTAAGAAATAAATAGGAGCTCTTAATGCAGTGAATTTCAGTTTTGCCTAATCTGTGCAAATTGATGAATTAAATCCCCTTGCATCTCAAACCTACTTTGGTGATTTGCATGGTGATAATTTCAGTTTTCATAAATTTTTCCCAATCATTTCCTGTCATTTCTGGAGAGCAGACATCTAATCTCCCCAGGAACGTGTGTGTACGGTAGTTACGTATTGTTTAAAACTTGTCTGTACATATTCAGGTATTGTACAGTCACAGGTAATATATGAAGATGCACACAGGACACCAGATTTCTCAGCTGGCCCCGATGAATGTGCCTGCAATGTCTCTTTATGCATCCTCTTCAGTGAGCAGAAGCATGTTTTGAGATACAATGAACACGATTCAACAAGCAGCTACTAGATTTGTCTGCCCTGCATGCTGTGAAAGTGGAGGCTGGTTGCTGCAGTTGAATCCTGTACAGCGTACTTGTACATGTAAAATAATACTTTAGCAAACTCTGTTTCTCTGTGAGTCATAAGGGCATATATTGCAGCTCAGCTGCTGTCTTGGGGCACACTGAACGGACAAGCCAAGGAACATCTGCCTGGTTTCTGTTTCTGTCCTGTGCTCTGGTTCAGCTCAGTTTAAGCCACCTCTCTGCTCAGGAGTTACCTGAAAAGCAGCTGCTAAGCTGCAGCTAGCTTCTGTTGCCTTCCGTGGCCTTCACACAGAAGTTCTGATGTGCAAGCCTGTGGTTTCTCTCAGTACGAAATGAGCTGCAGAGCATTCCTGCATTGTAGTGCTTCTGTTTTACTCCGTTTGGCACAGACTGGCACGGAAGGGAAGCACTAGTGATGCACGTGATGCTTTGGAGCGTGATGGTTACAACATACCATGGCAGTCAGTTGTTTGTTCTGGCTTCAGGAGTTGTAGTCGCTCATTTGTGTTATAAGAAAAATGTGACTACTCTGACTTGTAGACTATTTCTGCTTTAAAAATAGCTGTCATGACTAGCAGCTCTGGAATTGCTGTTATGGTATCTTTAGCCTTAATGCTTGTCTTTTCCATTTTCTTCCTCCTCTGTTGTTTCCCTGATTGTCTGCAATGACTCTTGTTTACAGAAATCATGCGTGTATGTTTTGTAGATAAATAGTTACAGATACAAATATAGCTAGAGATGTCCATTGTGTATGTATTTCTGTGTGTGCCTTATATATTCATACGAATGAGGAAGTGCTTTAATCCCTGTTCTCTAGCAAGCAGAGCAGTCTGAGAAGCTACCAATAATTACAAGGACAAAAAAAGTCATTGTCAGAGGCAGGATTGGAATCAGGCTTCTGCCCTGTGCTTTTACCAGAATTGCAGAAGATCGACCTAAAAGCACGGGAGGTCATCTGGTCCATCCTGCTGCCCCAGGCAGGATCAGTGTGAACTAAGCTGCTCCTGATGGACATTTATCTTGAAGCCTCCAGTGGCGGAGCTTCCCGAGACCCCACTTTGGCCACTAGCTGTACGCTTACTCGCAGACGGTCATCCTTCAGTTGGAGTCACATTGCTCAGCCCGGGATTTCACAGCAAACCTCTGAAATAAAGGGCCAAGTGGGAGCGGTGTGGGTGTCTGTGCTTCAGTGTGCAGCCCTACGGGTTTAATAAACTCCTGCGTGCTGAGATGGGCTGTGATACTCTGACTGTGATATCTCTGTGTCTCCTCTTGGCAGACTCTCTTGGGTATCAGTTTTAACAGTTCTGAGCCTGGTTAATGTAGAAAAGGGATGGATGCCAGTGGAGTTTGCCCAAAATTCGGCTCCCTCCTGATTTATAATGTTGTTGTCCCATTAATTTGGTTGGACTCACAGGAAACCTGCTTATAGGGGAAATACAACTGAACTGTGCTGAGGAGAGAGAGACAGCTCTCATGGCTGAGAAAACCCAGAACTGAGAGCAGAAGTAGGCTGCAATTTCATGTGGTATCTTTTAGTGGGTAAGTTGGAGCTAAATGAGGTGATTTAATTTTATAATTCCCTCTTCGGTCCCTTGGTGGAGCAGGAGCTTGTCCCAGCCCCGTGCACACTGCAGGAGTGCTTTCTGGGTGCATCCCCCACAGGGCACATGGGGCATGGGAAAAGCCTCATGGGGAAATGTGTGCAGCAGTGCCCTCAGGCAGCTGGCAGGAGTTGGGTTTTGTGGAAGAGGCGATGTGAAAGGGGCCAGAGGTGCTGGGGGATGTGCTGAGGCCCGGTGCTGCTGCACCCATCCCTGGGCCCAACTCACATGCTGTGTGGCCCTGTCAGAGCTGCTCTGCAGGGCCCAGCCTGAGGCCAGTCGCTGCTTCTCTCCTCCTGCACAGTCACTGTGCTCCTCCAGGACGGCTGACACCCCTAGGCACAAGGAGATGTTTGTCTTTCACCCCGTCAGCCCCAGCTCTCCAGTTAGGCAGGTGGCGTTGGAGCTGATGCCAGCCAAGTTGCATTCTTGCAGGTAACACAGGTTTGTGTCACAGCCTGGGATTCTTCACCAATTATTTTCTTAACATGTGAAATGGGGCAACGAACAGTGCACTTCCCCAAGGCTGGAAGATATGTGGGGATTAAACTAGCGCATGGCGTCGCTGCCCAAGCAGTTCCCTCCTCTCCCCCTTCCTCCCTGGCCTCCCACAACCGCTGGGGTTGCCGTGGGAGGGCAGGGCTGCGGCCACGCTTTGGGCCAGAGCAGGACGGCGCCTGGGGCTTGCTTCTTTGCTGGGCTGTTTTTAACTGGGCCCAGTTGCCTGATCAAGCCTGGCAGTCAGCCCCGTGAAGCAGTGGTGCTGGCACCACTGAGGGGAGTGCTCTGCCGGGGAAGTGGGCACACAGGGCAGGAGGGAGGGATGGTGGGGGCTCCTTCAGTGCCTGGAGTGTAGCTGAGAAGCATGGCCTTCTGCTCTGTGTATACTCATGAGGAAACGAAGAACAGCTTTCCCTGCAGTCCCCAGGCAGAACAGTTCCTCTTTGGCATGAAGAAGCCCTTTCAGGAGCATTAGCTGAGCTATTAGGGCAATGAGGATGCATGTAGGTGAAAGCAGTCATTAATTCGCATGTCCTCACTCCTTTGCATCTCTCCTGGCCTTGCCAGTTACTGTCCGCCATGTTGTGTAAGGGTTTGTTTTTAACATGGATATCTGTTGCCTAGGGACTGGATTAGGAGTGCCCCGGTTTACGTGGAGCGCTGTTAAGTCTCTGGGTAGAAGCATCCATCAAGGCTGGCCATGAGGCTGCGACCTTGGCAGAGGAGCCTGGCACTGCGCTGTCGCTCCCCGGAGCTGGGCCAGCCTCCCCATGTGTAACCCTAGAGGCTGCGTGTTTGCCATGGGAGAGATTCCAGCTGGCCTTTGAAGTTACCTTGAAAATATTTATAGAGGACAAGGCAACTCTGTTATACAGTGAGTGTTACATGTTCTCCGAATCAAAGTGCAAATTAAATCTTTCTAAATGTGTGCACCCACTCTCGAGTATCAGAGCTGGTCTCAAAATACGTGCTGCTGGTAAGGCTTTTTATTAACATTGTGAAGTGTTAGTGCCAATTTACTGTAGGATCTTTTTAAGCCCTATGTGTGAGGAGACTCTTTCCACCTGTGATGTACTCGCCAATGTTTATGGTACCACAGTGTCCAGCAATTCTACTGAGAGGTTGGAGTCTGCATTTGCAGTGCGGAGTACTGTTACAGCAGCTGGTACCGATATCCCGAGTATTACAGGGGAGGGGAATGTGGCATACAGGGGCATTTTTAACTGGATTTCTCAGTTTGCAAGAATGAAATCCAAGTTAACGAAACCTTCGCATTACCAAGCTTTGCAATATTTTGGAGCCCAGCCTTCCCCACTGTTGCCATCCAGCAGTCCAAGATAAAAACGTGGCTTTCCCAAGCTTGGAACAGGATGTTACATCCCCAGATATGAGATCCATCATGGTGCTATGCAGCATATGCCCAGCACAGTGTGAAACTTGTAGCCGGAACATGAGAGGCATTATTACATCTTTCAACGGCAGGGATGTGAAGCTGTCTCCTAAGCTGGGCCTTACCTTGTGACAGCCTGGATTTCCACTCCCGCCTTGGTTCTGATGATGACAGCTGGACCCCTAAAGGGCAGGGTACGAGTTAGTGGTGAGCAAGCCAGCAGAGAAGCCGTCACCACAGAGCTGAGCTGGAAATCAGGCTGCTTGAATGCAAGGCCACGTGTTCCTAGAGCTGTAGAGGAGTTTCTTGGGGAACAAACTGATTTCTCAACTTATACGAAACAGTCTGTCCTGCTTCCTCTCGCGATTATTATCTGGGTTCACAATTAGTCGAGTGCAGCTTTTAACTTGATGGCAGGGTGGATTTTCTTGTGGCTGAAGCAGCGCTCTCTCCTTCTGTCAGCGCATTTGATGGTGAGCTATCACTTAGTTTCATTTGAGAGATTTCCCTTGCTTAGCTGCTTAAAAGCATTACTTTAAGAGGCTGCGAGATCTCACAAAGCCATTTGTCTGGCATTTCTCAAAGCATTTGCTTCCTGTTGATATAAACTGATGTAAAAATGCCCGAGCTGCAATGAACTCTTGCCTCCTCATGGATCTGCATGAGTGGATTTGCCTGAAAGTCACTGTGACTATCCACCAAGTACATATTTTTTTTCTACTCTTTTTGTTATTTTATATAGCAAAGGGCAAAGCCAGACCAGAGCTGAGTCACACAGGTCTGGCTATAAATGCCTAACACTGGAAAATACAAAAGCAATGCACACGAGCATAGCTCTGTTGCTGGTTTCTTGGGCAAAACGGTTCCATAGGGGTGTACAGCTGGCAAGGCAGCTCTGGAAAGACAGTCTGAGAGAGCGACAGCGCGGCCGCTCATGCTGTGTGCCTGGAGCTGCTCCCAAAGGGAGCAAGGATGCGATGCTGCTGGTACATCAGATCCCCAAAGGGGTCCTGTGCTGTGGTGTATGAAGGTGTATGCGTGTGTAGTACCTGCCCCTAGCTCCCTCTAAGCCTCTGAGAGTCTTTTTCTTTTTTTTTTTTTTTTTTTTCCCTTGTGTACTCAGAAAAAATACAGGACTTTTTGTAGAATCTTGTGCAGTCGTACTTATTCACAAAGTAATATTGGAGCCATATCAATTTTTCATGGAAACAAGATAGGGAAGGCTTTGATTTTGCATACTGTGCGGGCTAAAAGGGCAACAATATGATGCATTTTAATACATGCATTCTGAGTTTCTTCTTATGAAAAGTATCAAGTAAGCAACTTAAAAGCGTGCCGGGGCTACTTGTGAAGCTTGCAAAATAGATAAAAGCCAGGAATTTATAACATTTCATTAAAAATGAACCCAGAAGTTTTTTGAAGCTCAACATTTTGCTCTGCAAGCTCAGCAATATTCATTAACTTCCCACTGAAGATTGCTGAACAGCTGGATCCAATTTATGAAAAGATAATCATGAAGAAATTAGATTAATAGTCTTCAAGTGGAGCGGCTGAGGATCAGTTGTGGCAGGCTCTTTCATATGTAGCATGTTGTTAGCTGCTTTCCATATGAAGATGGTTACCGCAGTCCCAGGAGGCATGAGGCCGTATCTCAGTGATACAGGTATCAGTTCTCCTGGGCTGTGAGCACAGCACAGCTCAGATAAGCAAGATTGCTGCTGGCTCCCTTTTCTCCTTCTTTCCCATCTCCCTATTCTGAACACATCCCCTCCCTGACATATATGCATATTTGCTGCAAGAAAATCACTGCCCTTTCGGTATCAAAGACAGCACGTCTCTGACATACCAATCAGTGCAAAAAGCTCCTGCTGGCCCAAGTGAAGATTAAGTGCCTTTGTGCGGAGCTTTATTGTAATACAGAGAGGTAAAAGTAAAGAATGACCTGTCCCTCCTAAGGCACAGCCGCAGATAAAGCAATGTGCAGCGCTGGCGTCGCTCCTCTCGCTGAATTAACTGGTACAACTCCACCGAGGCAGCAGGGGCGTCTCTGAAGGCTGCCTCAGCCCCAGCCTCAGTTTTCACTCGCTTCAAGCAAGTCTCACAGCAAGAGCCGTGGATTTTCTCGTGTTCTTCAGTCAGTTCCAGACATCCCTGTAGAAACCCCAATACCTCTCTTGCGTGGCAAACCTAAATCACCAACCTTCATTCTCTGTTCTACAGTTAGCAAAGTGATAAGCCTGTTCTTCACCTTCCCTGTGCAGGCATACGTCCTTATTTAACCACATGAAGGCCTTCTGCTCTGGGTGGGAGTGGGCCTTTGATAAGCTGGGGTGTTTCTCTGGATCAAGGCTAAGAGAAATTCCCTTTTGATGTGTTTCCCACTGGTCCCATGCCAGAAGACCCCTGAGGCTGAAGGAAGTGTGACAGCAGAGCAGGACAGGCTGTGTCTGCCTCTGGTCAGTGCTGGAAGCCAGCCAGGTCTTTAAAGGTGTCAGTGTTTTATTTTGCAGCCCTGAAGGGAACATCTGAATAAACTGATAGAGCTAGGTAAGGAGGCAGAGGGGTTGTTTGTGTTCCTTTTTGTTTAAACTTTCAGTACATGCTTAAAATGAGACACGCTTGTCTGGTATTTCCAACTTAGACAGAATGTGGTTGTTTCTTGGGATGAAAAATTGAATTCCAGAAAGAAATAATGCTTCTGGCAAAGCAGACTGCATTCCAGGGCATGATTACATCTGGTAACTAGTCCAAGAGAGTCAATATTGGCTGATATGACCGTGACTGCATGTATTTCTCATTAATTTTCATCAAAACTTTCCAGAAAATTCACGATTCGGTGCCAGCAGATCACTCTTCCTTTCCGTGTATTTTGTAGTGTCATCATTCACTAACCCCAGAAGTCTTTCTAAGGAGGGTAGTAATGCAGCGTGCTCAGCTCCTCTCGTTGCCCACTGCAGAGGTACAGGACGAGGCAGGTGGAAGCCCTGTCCCATTGTGGGTGGAAGAATGGGAACTCCGAGTGCCTGTTCTGCCAGCAGGCGTCCTGTGTGTGAAGCGGGAGGTGCATGATATGCAGTAATTTGTAGGATGAGGGTGCATATCCTGGAAAAATCCTTGGAAACGGATTGCAGCCGCTGAATTCCGCTGGTGGTGAAGTGCATGTCAGAGTGTCCCATGAAACTGCTAAACAACTTCTGTGTCCTCCGCCCCTAGAAGCGATTCAATGATGTCCTTCTGCAGGGAGCAGTTCATGGTGAAACTGCCTGAAAAATGAGCCACAAGGAGGTTTTAGAAATTCCACCTGAGCGGTCTGTCTTTTCATCAGTTGCCATTTCTTAGCACATTGTCGGGACGTATCCCAAGCCTTGCTTTCTGCCTCACAGGCCAGCCTTTTCCCTGTCGTGTGGTTATTCCTGGGAACTGGAAAGTCGAACTGCTGTGTCCCAGAGGGTCAAGGTGGACAGCGGGGTTTGTTGTGCAGCGCTGTGGGCTGGCTCTCTGACTGTCGGAGTGCTTCCTCGGGACACGGGCAGCATCTCCCCGGGCTCCAGAGCCACACTGCTTCATGGATCTGGGCAGCAGGGCTGGCTGGCTATCTGCTGGCCTTTGCTGAACACCAGGTCCTGCAGACAGCAGCTGAGTCAGGTGCCAGGCTCAGTAGAACCACGCCTCGGTCGGCTGCGCTGGTAGAGCTGGTATTTCTCATTCCCACTCTCCGAAGAGACCTCTCCGTGTAGGATACTGCATGCTAGAGAGGTTCCACATCCCTGGGTGCTGCAGGGTACATCAGCCCTCTGGAGTTCCTTGAGCAAATGTGAATCTGGTGGCCCAGTTTCCTTCCTCTGAAATCCTAAGCGAGGTAGATTTTGAATTCTGAGGAACCCTTTCCTGCCTGTTTGTATGGAGAGAAGAGGCCCACGGCATGGAGGCCGGTCTGGTCTGCAGCTCTGGGGGTGTGTGAGTGCTTCAGCATCTGCAGCTGAATGGAGGAACCAGCTCAGAGAAACGCTGTTGCTGCAAGCTACAGCTCGGGGTTAAAAATTACCACCTTATCCTGCCCGTGTGCTTCTTGGGTCTGCTTTCTTCTTCTGGGAGAGGGGGTTAAAATCAAAACCAAAGGTGGTCAGATGCACCTTCATTGGGCATGGTTCAAGGCAGAAGACAAGTTATCCCCTGATCTTCTGTAATTAAAGGTTTGTGACTGGCAGAAAAGCATGTTGTCCAGCTAAGCTGAGGAAGTGATAAGGGCACAATAAACAGCTGTGAGTCACCATTAAATCAAAATTACGTTCACAAGCAATTTACAAATGGGGTGATGGGAGGTAAAAAGAGATCTTTGTTTAATTAGTCACTACACTTTGTTCACCTGTAAGCAGTAGTGCTTGTATCACCATATATTGTACACAGAGGGGTTTTTATGGTGGATATCAGTCAGCTGAGTTGGAATTGTTGAAATATGCACAAGAATCAGGACGGAAGATGTGTGTTTACAGCAGCATTGCTGCATTTGGAGTCTTTTAAACGATGCCGCTGTACTGGTTTTCCATAAATGTCAGCTGCTGAAATTTTGTATGACCTTTGACTCTTCTGTAGCAAGAAAGGAACAGCTTTAAAACTCAGGACTTACATTTTATAGAGGCTGTGCCTGTGTGCATGCACGGCAGTGTGTGGAAGGCCCTAACTCATGCATGTTTTCAGTGTCTGGGGGGACCCAGCCTGCCCTGCCCTGGTAGCAGGGCTGCAGGGGCAGGGACAGAGGCAGAGGGGAAGGCCAATGCGTTTCTGAAACATGGAGCTGCAAGTGATGGAGAAGGGCTCCCTGGTGAGGTAGGAGAAGAGAAAACAGTTTTAGCACCTTCTAAAACTGAGCTACCTGCCACCATGCATACCTTCCAGGTCGGGGAAGGGCAGGGCTGGAGAACAGCTCGGCGCTGTCAGGGAGTGCTGCCTGCCAGAAACGAATCCCTCCTGGTGGTCATTGCAGCTGTCTGCAGCAGCATCAAGCCTGCACATTGGAAAAACTAACATGGGTGAAAGCCAGCTTCGTCTCCTGTCACTTGGAGGTGATGCAGAGTGGGTCTGTCGTGACTCTCAGTGAAGATGCTGAGCCCAGGATGGAGCTTTCCCCACTCTGTTCATTTTTCAAAACAGAGTTTCTTTTTCTGCTCAGTGTGGGCAAAGTCACACCAAACCCTCGGTGCTGACTCTAGCTCCAGATTCCTGTCAGTGGAATTTCCTACTTACTAATTTTATCTTTTCTGGACACTCTGCTGCATGGCAGATCATCCTGTGAGGGTAGCTTCGGTGTGATTCCTTACAGCTAAAGGACAGACGTTGGGGTTTGGGTTTTGCTCTTTTCACTAGTGCTGACTTTGGGCTGGAACCTGCTGTTTCCTTAAGGACAATGTCCTTCATCCTGTTTCTGTATCTCAAAATCTAAGGTACGTGTAGGGTCAGTTTTCCTATTTTTGGATTGATCGATGGCCATTCAGCTTGTGCAGTGCCTCAGTGGCTCTACAGAAATACCAAAATTAGGTGAGACCTCACCTGAGCAGCCCACCGCCTCCAGCAAGCAGCCAAAGCGTGACAGACCCACTGAGGCCGTGAGCATGAGCACGGCTCAGGCGTCTGCGTTATCCCTGGCAGCTGCCATTCCCTGGGTGCACTTTTTTTTTTGCCGTTTATTTGCCATCATTCTGAAACTAATTTGGAAGGTAATGATTAAATACTGTCAGAAAGCATACAGCACAAGAGGAAAGACCTCTCTAATTGTGTTTTGACGTTTTTTGACATCAGCAATTCTTTTGAAGGAAAGAGAAAAAAGAAGCAAAACAAAGTCTGTTCAGTCAAGATTTCCTGCTTTTTGTTCTCTTTGGATCAGAAAAATCAGGTTGCAGTGAAGCTAGTGCTGCATGCAGAACCAAAGCTTGCCTCCCAAAGAAGAGTTTTCATGTGCTCAGCTTCCATCCAAAGGCAGTTTTACGGAAATTTGTGCTCCTGTAAAGCAAACGTTGTCTTTGTAAGTGAAATGGCACGTTAGCTGTTGCAGGACCTCAGTACTTTGCACTGTCTCTGGCTTCAGAGGTGTGGTGCTAGGATTTGCTTAGTGCTTGTGCTTAATGCATTGCTCTGCCCAAACCCAGCAGCCAGGTTTTGCAGTACCAGGTAAACAGCTGTTAGCAAACCAGATAGCACCTCTGCTTTTGTGAGGTTAAAACCCTGCCTGAAAGAGACCATTGCACTGGCTCTTGTGGGGGCATGTGTGCTTCAACCTGCAGACCTTCCACATGGAAGGCATTCTAAGGCGTTATTCCTGTTGTCAGCAGTAACACTGGTTTCAGAGATAATCTTGTAAATACCAAACTCAGATCATAACAGTGTTAGAACTCTAACTAGTGACAGAACCATTGGTTAATGTGCAGTCCCACGTGCTTTCAAAGCGTTCCACCGGATTTTAACAACTTCACACACAGAACAAGTAAGGCCTATAGCAGGTCTAACACCAAATTCTATACAAGCAAGGTTATTTTTTAAGTCTCACTTTTTATATTTATTTTGAAAAGGAAACACTTCCAACTTTTTCAAGGAGTGGCTGAGGTTGGAAGGGACCATCTGGTGCTTTTTTACATTTACCTCCCAAAATTAAGCAAGATTGTATTCTGGTCGTGTAACAGATGAAATCCTGTTTTGTCGGCAAAAAGTCGTAACAGAAGCAGGTAGTTCCAAAATGTAGTGGGGAGTACGCTTTGTTCTCCCTCCGGGTGCCCTGCTGGAGTTGGCGGTCCGAAGTCGGTGGCTGTAGGGACCCAAGCCACGGTCTCTGTCCTCTGTATCAGTGCTTAGCTCTGAGCCTCGAGTCTGACACAGGGACTTCTTGAGAGCTGCCACCACAAAGCAGATTCTTCGCCCCTCCAGCACGCCTAAGGGCTCGCAGCACAGATGTCTTTCCCGTTACGGAGATTTTCTCCTGCTGCCTGGCAAGCATTAATACTGCTTCTTTCTTGGGTTTGGCAGGTAAATGAGAGCACAAGCTTCCAATGTGTTTTTTTCCAAATTACATTAAAATGTCTAAATTTTGAAATGACTAATAAAAAGTGAAATCTCCTGAGAGACCTAGGGCTTTTCCCTAGGATTAGCCCCAAATGAAAAAGCCATTACTGTTTGAATACCTTTTAAAATTTTGACTGAGAGTTAAGTGCACAAGTTACTTTGAAGGGCCTTTCTGTGTAGTTGTCAAGAAAGTGAGCTGAGAGGAACGAGTGGCCGAGTTTGAGAAGAACTGAAGACTTGTGGGATTTCCCACAAGTGGGTTCTGAAAGAAATCTGAACTCCTCCTCACCTGGTAGTTGTGGGATGTGGTTTTGGAAGGGACGCACAAAATGATGTATGTACAGACAGCACAGCTTCTGGCACTTCTGCCTGGCAAACAACACGTTAGAGCCGAGCATCGTTTCAAAGCCGGGTGAGAAGGAAAAACACCGATTTTGCTAATAAGCTGTGAATAGTTTTCTGAACCCCAGGAACTGCAGTCCCACTCTTATTTCCCTCCGTGTCTACATCGTGCCAGTCATAATGGCTGAGAACATTTTGCACATGAACTGGCTAGTGAAACAAATAGTGTAAAAGAAGTTATTTGTGGAGTGGCTTGCAGCCCGCCGTCTGCACCACGCGTGCAGTTAAGTTTCCAATCACCTGCAAGCTCAGCTGTCCACAAATTGATGTCCATAATTTATGTAAGTAGCTTGAGTTTGTCCCCAGAATGTGATCTCACAGGATTAAGAGTCCACTGTCTGTAAAACTGGGTTGATTTGTAACATGGCACCCTTTCTTAACAGTTTTGCAGCTCCTTAAGTACAGTGGCATGAAGTGCAGGTGATACTGTCTCAAGCCCCTGCTTTGCTCGATTGAGGCAGAGCTTTAAAGGCATTTCCTCTCACACTGTCATGAAACTTAGTGACAGCTCTGCCACTCACTGGAAAACTTTCTTCTGAAGTTTGAATGTCTTTGTTGTTTGGTTTTTGGAGGTTGCTTTGTTGCTGTTGTTGTTTTCTAATGGGAGCCTTTTCATTTCTTTTATGCTCGTGGATCCGTACATCCCTGGTGCTTTGCTGACATCCCACCAGCCTGTGAGGAGCTCTCCTCCGCAGTCAGGCTGAATGCAAACGAACAGAACTTCAGTGCATTGATGGGGATGGGATATTCTAAGAAAAGGGGCCGGGGCAGACTTCTTTTGTAGTAAATGAGCAGGCAGTTTCGCTTGCCTTTCATCTCCTGTTCAGATCTTAAGAACAATTTGGTGTTTGTAAGATTCCAGAAATTATTGTCCTAAGAGAGACAGAACTCTCACTTGTTCAGCTGGCATGCCAGGGCACATCCCAGCACTCCTCTCCTGCAGGCACATTCCTGAGTGTTGTCCTCTGGCTGCCCAGAGCTGACAGCCGCTGTGTGCCATCCCGCTGTGATTCCAGGACCTCGCTCCTGCTTCCATCCCCAGCCCTGACAGAGGTGTCGTGGAGCAACCCAGCCTGTATAGGGAGGTGGTTCCGTGCTGCTGGCATGCACCTCCACACGGGGTTAGAGACTGCAAGAGGCATTGTAACTCGCGGCTGTTTTAGCAGCCAGATGTAGGAACTGTAAAGAAAGGCATTCTGCAGACTGATCACAGCAATGCTATTACCATCGGCAGTGTGTAGTGTCAACTGCAGCTGTGCTGAATTATTCATTGTTTCATAAATACAGTGACGTTTCAGAGGGCAAGGTTTTTAAGATTCATTTGTGAAATGAAAGTCTGTGTAATTAAAAATCATTATTAAACTTCATTTATTTAACTTCATTTCAACTTTTCCCTATGTGATTATGATTAAAGTTATTATATTTACGGATTTTTCTACTCCTTTCCCTTTCTCCGCCAGTTGATGAGAAAAAAGTGGTTTTGAATTAAGCAAATAATCTTGTTCTCCCTAGACAATAGTTCTGTGCTCTCACGTTGACCCCTGGAAAGAGATTTACAGGGTGATGCTCTTATTTTTTGCCGATAGGAGACACTGTGCACATCAGCGCAGGCTGAAAGAAAATAAATTAAAAGGAAACCTGGGTTTTGATGTGCTTGCATCTTGGACCCTTAAAACCGCTTTTGGCTTTGGAATGACTGGAATCTGACAGGGCCCTGCCCTGGGCTCTGCAGGAGCGAAGCACAGCAGACAGAGAGCAGCGCTTCTGTGTTTGAGAGCGAGCGCTGAAGACAGAGTGCATGCCCAGTTCCACACAAACAGCGTTATCTTCAGCTCGTCTCTCCAAAAGAACGTAATTCCACCAGTACTGTGCCATTCAATGTTTAAGGAAGGTAGAAGTCCCTTTGATACCTCAGCCATCTTCATGGTCACGCTCTCGAGATCAAGGCCTGCTGTAGCCCGTGTGTCAGGTGCAGGCTAACGCGGCGGCGGTGCCTACAGCAGCCAGATCTGAACCCGACGTGGTGGTGCAAGACTGCGTCCCTGGTGCTTGGGAGGCTGGTTGTGACCCCGCGGTGTGAGGTGCTCTGAAGCACCACGCAGTTCTCGCTTGCGGTATTACCTTGCTAGGTATGTTCACACAGCATGGTGGTGCGTTCTGGTGCCTACCTGGGAAATGGAGCTCCAGGGTCCTTACGAGACAGAAGACGAGCACTCATAGCAGAGTTCTTGCAGACCACCCCGTGGGTTTCGAGCTGAAGCAGCAGTTCTGACCCAGCCCAGAGACAGGAAGTCTGGGGCAGAGCTGAGGGAGGGCAGAGGCCTCAGCACTGCCCCAGCTCTGGGCCCAGTGGGCTCTCCTGCCCTTCACAGCTTGCTCTGCCACTTACAGTGGTTTTTTTGCATCACTTTTCCCCGTTCTTACTGCTTTCCCTCCTGAAAAGGGAGTTCACTGGATGAATTCCATACACTGATGAGTAACAGGACAGTAACAGGCATCCTGTGAAGGCTGGGGGTGAAGGTCAGGGACAGCTCATGTTCCATACTCCTGTGACCGTATGAACCCAGAGAAAATATGTCTCATGACACGTGTGCTTGCTCCTTTCTCGTTCATCTGTGCTCAGTAGATTCTCTGGAGTGAGATCATAACTGGCATTTGTTAGAGCCATGCTCTCCCCACCCTTCTGGGTCCTTCAGCAGAGTGACTTTGTCCAAGAGTTCATTTCCTGCCTGTCTTTTAGCATGAGCAGAAAAAAAGGTGGATGGAAGAACGTGCTTGCAGAAAGGCGTTGGCAGAAGGCCCCGATTTCCATCATAGCCTCACAATGAGGAAGACAGAGTCAGAGCTGGGACTTGTCTGTCTGTGGTGGTTTTCCTTGTGCTGTGACCATAAGTCCTCTGGAAGAACATCTCTCTATGTGTGTGCCATTCTGGCTCAAGCAACGGAGCTCAATTAGAAAAAACAGAGAGATCGTACAGCACCATTTTATGAAAGCTTTTCATATAAATGCAAACTTGATTTTGCCACTCCTGAAAAAGGTTCGTTCTTAACATTTTAAACTATAAATGCTGGTGGTAATTTTAACGTCAGTGAAAATGGAAAGCATTGTAAAAATCCCAGCAAAATGAATGGGTTAAATCAAAAAGGACATGCCAAACCTGTAGGTAGGCCTGGCATCCCTCCGTGAGGGACACGAGACAACCTCCCACTTGCTTGGATCTTAGGATCTCTCCCTTTATTCACTGACACTTAGGGCAAGCCCTTTGCCATGGTGCTGGAGCACCAGTGATGGGGCCATTAGGTGACTTGAGCCTCCTTCAGCAGCACTAGAAGTCTTTCAGTATCTCTGATAAATTCCCCAGGAAACTCCCAGAATGTCTGAATTTAAAGCTGTCTTTGTTTCTTTCCATACAAGCAATTATTCCCCTTCCCTTTTTATCCCTTCATTGCACCGAACTTCTGTTGTTTTATGGATTTTTGTTTTAGCTTTAACAGGTCTCCAAAGCATTTTCCTTGGTTGAGTGCCGGAAGTATAGTGCTAATACAGAGAAAAGTGCCTGGATATTAGAACTGCACACGGGCTTTGAGATAACGTGCCAAGTACAATAGGCTGGTCCTGTACCACTGGGAGCTGGAGTTTTGCCAAGGGATTAATACTGTTAAGTGTGTGCAGACAGATATATTGGTACATACCATACCTTTCCTCTCTATCTGCATCCATTACTCACACTTACTGCTTGAAAGTAGGATGGTATGTGCCTGCGTTAGATTTCATCATGCATAAAAGATCTTCCTGTTCCTTCTTTGATGACAGCAAATCAGTGTCACAAAGGAATGCTGGTGAAAAATTATTTGCATCAACCTTTGAAACCTTTATCCACTGACAAAAGCACTTCGTGTAGCTTTATTTCATTTGCTCCATTGTTTTAACTTTATCATTTGCTTGGAGAAAGCAAAATAAATTGAAATAAATGTCCTTTTTTTCCTGTTTAGCTGGCGTGCTCATAGTGAAATATGAATCTAACTTTTTTTTTTTTCTCTCTCTTCTTTTTCTCATTTGACCTGGATTTGTCTTTTGATGGCTTTGATATCCTTGTGTGATCCTTTCTTCTTCGTTACTTTAAAGGTAAGATCATTATTTCCTAAGTCAGTATTATACATGTATCTGAGGTGCAGAAATACAACTTGAAAGCCAGATGGGGAAGAGGTTAGCAAGGAGGCAAAATAATTAGTGGCCATTTGGAGTGCAAGGAGTCCAATTATGAAGTACCTTTTGCATTGTGTCTGCACTAACCATTGGCTGCAAGCAGGGATGCTCCCAACAGTGGAGGCTCAGCTTTTCCGCAGCAGCCCCTGGCAGCGCCTTGCAGGCAGCACCGCCCTGTCATGCTGTGCCATGCTGTGCCACGCTGTGCCACGCTGTGCCTTGTGTCCCTCCTGCTGCTTCCTGGGGCTCCGCTGAGCACAACGGAGGGGCACCCAAAAGGTTAGAGGGGCTGTAGGGCTGTAGAGCAGCCTTGGAATCTGTCCAGGACTGCAAGGAGCCAGACAAGGCTGGTCGATGTTTCCCTACACACAGGAGTTCCAGAGAACTGCTTCTGTCGACACAGGACTCACAGGGATCGGTGGATTTAGAGATAGATGTATATCTGCTTGTTTAAATTACAATAGAGAGACGGGACGCCAATCAAGATCAGAGGATATAGTGATAGGTGTACAAAGACTGGCAGAGACATTGTCTCTTCCCTGAAAGCTTGCAGTGTTTTCTTTCTATTGCTGCGTTACAAGTGTGTGTATGGTTTAGACTGCATTTTTTGCTGCTTTCAGGAGTCTGCCAAGTCTGAGGTAAAATATCTCCAAACTGCTCCTTCCCAGAGCTTGAAGCCTTTTAATGCCTTTTCAGTACCTTCTGTTCCTCGGGAACCAGGGCATTTGGGGAGGAGAAACTTTTGCAGTAGGAATTTAGAAACGTACAGATGTTGACAGGCAGGGCTCTACATTTTTTGCCAATTTCGAAGCTCTGACAAGCAACAGAAACTAAAGCAGGGAATTTTATTTTAATAAGCACTGTTCTGTGTAATCAGCAAGTGGCAAACAGTCAAGTCTTGACGCTTCCCAGCTTGCATAAAGACAGTCCTCGTCTCCGACAGATCCTGAAGACACTATTATTTTTCCAGACTTCATACTTTTGCCCCTCTCAGAGGTCCAGAAATGCATACTGTAGTGTCTGGGTCATCTCCGCAGCCCCGCAAAGGCCTGGCTGTGTTCCAGAGGGTGACTGACAGAGAGGGTTGGACCCGGTAGCCCTGTGCCTTGCTCAACAATGGTAGGTTACCTCCATTTACATAGTGACAGTGGAGTCACAGAAGACTTAATTAGTAGGAATGGAAAAATGTGTGTACTCATTATGTAAAACATGTAAATTTAACCCTTGAAATGGAATTGTCAGTGACTCACCACTGTGGCTGGATGCCAGCGCCAGAGGCGAAATTACAGAAACTGCAAGTGTGTCACAAGAAATTAAATCAATGGCACTAAGGTTCCTGGGTTTTGTTGAGGAGGTGCTTGTTTGTGCCTGTTATAGACTAAAGACTTGATAGCAATATTGTGGGTCTTTTTTCTGTTAAAAATGGACTTTGAAGTGGGATACGTATCTGTAAGAAAGTTAATTGATAGAAGACCAGAAAAACATGGAAGAAGTGGGGGAAGCGTACTGGGTCTCTACCAGAGTGTGTGCACTGAGTACAAGGCTACAATAAACATCGCACAATGTGCGGCCACTCTAGGAATACTCGCGGCTCTGATGGGTGTCCGGGTGCCAAATAATGGCTGTGAGGAAAGTTTTTACCTACCCAGTCACTGCAAATGTAAATTCACATACCCTCAGGCAAGTTACATGAGGGTGGATTATCACGGTGGGATGCCCTGGGGTCTCATTCGGCCTCGTTGTGGAGGATATGGAACAAAGAGCTTCATGGTGAGCTTTAGACTATTGTTTTCAGTAAGAAGGGAAGGGACTTAACCCTGAGGCTGTTGCTGACACTTCTGGATCCTGTCCAGGAATGGGTGTGTATAGTTGCAGCTCTTAGAACGGTGCACAAAGAGCATTTTTAAGGGTCTTTTTGAACTGCTGCCATTATTGAAAAGCAAAAGAAAGGTCTCTTAAAGACTCTGAATATTATACCTGTCATCTGGTAAATGAACCTCAAAGGCTCTAATTTTTCTGCCCTATCCCTGAGGCTGATATGGCAGTTCATTGTAATCCACATAAGCCTGAAGCAGGACTGGCTACCAAAAGGGGTGTCCTGGAGCTGCCGCTCTGCAGGACCCTGCAGGTCAGTGGGAGGCCTGTGTCCATCCCGCTTCGCTTCCCAGTGCTGCAGATCTGTCCCTGACAGGCAGGCGGGTGCCAAGGGCAGGGCTGGGAGCCACCATCACAGGGCTTCTCGGCCCAAGGGGGCTCACAGGGGAGGGAACGCGGCAGCCCAGCATGGGAGCAGGCTGGGAGCAGTGGTCGCTGTTCAGGGGAGCAGGGCCTGTTGTCATGAGTCCTCTTTGGTCTCGAGCGTGGCTTCAGTTTCTTTACTGATTTACTCCAGATTTTTTTTTTTTAATTATTTATTTAAGAATTGCTGCTCTTAAGCTTTCTCCTGCTCTCCAGGGATCATTTCACGTGTAACATAGCTCTGCTTGGAGGCTCCTGCTTATCCTGCAATTCTCTCCACAACTGTGCTGGCAGCACGCTGCTTCCAGGCAGGGTTGTGTGCTCCCAGCCCTGCAGATAACAGTCTTTCCTGACCCCATTTCCAAATGTCACTGTCCAGGGGTTTCCTGTGCATGCTTCGGAAAATTCATCCAAATTCTTCTCCAGGCCAGGCGGTGAGCGTAGACGTGAGGCCTAGCAGGCCTCAGGCAAAGAGCCCAGCCGCCATCGGCAGTGCCGCCTGCTGAGCGGTGCCACATGCTGTGCAGAGCAGATGTAATGGGCTGAATCGGACAGCGTTGGAAGCACATTTGGCTTTGTTCTGAGCTGAAATGCGGCCTGAGCTGCCCAGCCCTGCCCAGCCTGCCCTGCCCAGCCCTCCCACCCGCCTGTCCGACCTGGAGGTGAGCAGGTTCTCAGCCAGGAATGCCACCAGTAGGGTTTTTTTTTCCACTGTATGGCAGCTCTATTTTCCCAGGTTTTGTAGCCTGAAAGCCTGAGGCAGTTATTAGACAAGGATGTTTAACTAGATCAGAGTCCAAGATTATTCCAGTCTCAGGTCACCATGTCAAGTGCTGCTGTTTGCAACAGTAGTTTGAAGGATTTAACTTCCTAATATCTTCAGTTACCCAGGGAATGAGCCTGACTTGCAGCGGAGAAGTGCTTGCTCACTCAGAACTGCGTGTAATTGCGTGTCTGTGATTTACACCGCAGCTCAGAAGGAGTGGGGAAGGTTATTGAGAGAAGTTAGGGAAAAATATCAGTAAGAGGATTCCTCACACATTTTTAATACCTAGGAAAACTTCTGCTGCTCGTCCCCGGCCTGTCCCAGTGCTCCAGCAGAGCTACACGAGCTGCGTGCCCTCTCCCTGCAGTTCCCATCCTCTGCTGAAGCTCTGCAGCGCAGCTCACACACATCCTGCCTTACGGGACTCCTCTGCCCAGGGGCCTGTCTCCCTGCCTCCCTCTCTCTGGGTTTACCCCTGAAGCCAACGGGCAGCCACGGCAGAGCAGGGAAGTGCACAGTCTTGTCCTCCTTCCGTCCTAGTGCAGGGGGCATTTGTGAGAGAAGAGTGGGAGCCGGGGGAGCAGGGCAGCCAGCCCTTCTGTCTGCACTCCAGGCAAGGCATTTACACTGGGCCTGGGGGCTGAAGGAGGCTGGGTACCACCAAGGAGCCTGCCCCCACCATGGTGACACGTTTGGGAAGTGTCAGAACTGACAGCACTGGAGATCAGGGACAAACAAAATCATTGCATCAACATTTTAGCTGACTCGGACTCCGTGGGTCTGGCAGTTGTCTGCTTCTTGAATGTTACTGGGTTTGTGCTCTACTTAGGAAAGCAGAAATGGCGAAAGAGGAAAATATGTTTGTAAAAAGGTGAAAACCTCTCAGGCAGTGGAACAGTGAGGGCAGAGCATGCAGAGGGAGAGGAAGGGGGCCTCTTGCACTGTGTCACTATGCTGTCCAAGCAGGTTGAACTGCTGGAGACAGAACATGTACCCTCATTTGTGTCAGACATTGCTCCCTGTTTGAAACAGACATTTGCTTGTGGAATGAAAGCCCTCTTTAAAAGCAACAATAAAGTGATCACTGTGTTACTTGGAGGACAGCTACATCCTAACCTCCCCTCCACCCAGCCAGCCAAGTTGTAATCGCCAAAGCAGGTATTTGTAAAACTCTGGAGAAGGCTCTGAGGAGACCTCATTGCGACCTTCAGGTACTTACAGGGAGCTTAGAAACAGGAGGGGGAGTGACTTTTTACACGGGCAGACAGTGATAGGACAAGGGGGAATGGTTTTAAACTGTAAGAGGGGAGATTTAGGTCAGATGTTAGGAGGAAATCCTTTACTCAGAGGTGGTGAGGCCCTGGCCCAGGCTGCCCAGAGCTGCTGTGGGTGCCCCATCCCTGCAGGTGCTCAAGGCCAGACTGGGTGGGCCCTGGGCAGCCTGGTCTGGGGGAGGTGTCCCTGCCCATGGCAGGGGTTGGGGCAGGGTGGGCTTTAAAGGCCCTTCCAACCCAAACCATTCTGTGATGCTATGGTCCTGGGCATTTGCCTCGGGGCTGAAGCAGTCAGTGGCGTACACACAGGCTCCTGAACATTAACTGCTTCCCGTTACTGGTTTTCCAGTCTGATTGTAAACATCTGATGTAGAAGTAAAGTCCATACCACTCTTGCCATCCTGTATGTCATTTTGTACCCCAAGATTATTTTGTTTCAGAATTCTGATTCAGTTTTCCAGACCTTCTTACAAAGATGGCCCTGACTCAAACGGGAGCACCACTGCCCATCAGCGAAGTCCTGTGTTCATCTAGTGACTGATGTTCATTAGTGGCAGCTGGATGATAATGAGGTTTTGTTCATGACTCTCCTCCATCTGATTTGAACTCCTGATCCAGAAACCAAGTGCTGTAGCATCTCATTTTCAGTTGTGAGCAGTTTGAGGTTGTTGTTACTCAGTCTGACAGAATGTGATGCTGTGTCCAGAATGTTGCTGTCAGTGTTCTCATCATATGGTTAACTCGCTTACACCCCATTTCACAGAGTAAACGCTTGCTGAGATCGGATCAGTTTGCGAACTCTTTATATCCCACACGCAGGAGCATGAGGCTCATCCAAACAGCATCTGACGCCCAGGGTATGTTGGTGGGGTCTGCAGCTCTCGCAACCGTCAGCATAGCGTTCACCCTGCCCGGTTCTGGTGCCCACAGCTGGGGAAGGTGGCCGATAAACAGGGCAGGATTCACTGAAAAAACACGTGAAAGGTAAAAAGGCTGGAAAACAGGCTTCAAAATGAAAACTGCAGAGTGCAATCTGTTGAGTTCAAGCGTAAGTTTAAAGGGCCATTGATCTGCAGGCTGTGAGGGGAATGGCAATATGGTGGTAGACTAATGGACAAAAGAGTAACTGAAAGCTGAAGGTAGGCAAACATCCTTTTCAAAGAACTAGGTTTTGTTCAGTACGGGTGCTCTCAGGAAGCCCACTGTAACATCCACCTCCTTCAGCTGAAAAACCTGGTGTAAAGAAGACGGTGTTCAGAATGTAAGTAGGCTTTCAATTCTGCACTATAAAATCTGGGAGTTAGTGCTGTATTATCTCAGCCAAAAAATACTCATTGGAGTGTTATACCAGTAATCTCAGTCTGTAGTTAATGTGCACCATAGCAAGGGTTAAATGAACTGGAAAGCTGGTAGAAAAAAGCTCATACAGTGCAGTTTTTGTTTATACTGAAATGTTCCCATATGTTTCAGTTAATGCAGAACATAATTGGGTCTGCCTTGGGATGGAGACATTTTTCTTATGCGATTTATCCATTAATTGGGTGTGGGAGAGAGTCCTTTTCACCAGAAATAGCTTCCTTTCCATTTTAGCCAAAAACCCACAGTTCAGAATCCCCTCCCTTCTCTCTTCCCTGTAGTGCACTCATTCTCCTCTCCAAAATGTTCTGCCTTTCTGCAGCGAAATAACCTGGTGGAATAGTTTCAAATATGAGGTAAAATAGTTCTCCCCTAAATTAGCTTCCAGTTAATGTACTTCCTGCCTCAATTTGCTGAGCAGCTCACACTGCACACGGGTGCTGCTAAATTAGAAAATCTTACATATAAAAGGTTTTTTTGTGTTTTTGTGTGTATGTTGCTTCAAAGTCAGGATTTCTGGTTTTGATTTTACTACCTCAAAGTAACAGGAATGAATTGTGCTTGACATTAATTACATCCTTCTGCCTGCTTTATTATTATTAGAATAAACAAGCTACTGATTTGAGGGAGAGAAAAGTCCACAAGGTGTTTGAGGTCTTTATTTCCTTTTCCTATGGTAAACTTCTAGTAATTTAGCTCACCTAATTTGCTTCTGGAAACCTGCTGCTGGGAGTGCTCATACCTGAGAGAGAGTAAAATTAGTTAGCTGCAAGGAAGATTTCAGTAATGAGATGAGAAGCAGGCAAAATTTGGCTTTGTCTGTTTGCTTTTTTGTGTGTGAATGTGCACAAAAAGCAGAAGTAGCATTGTTTGTCTGAAAGCCAGCGAGTTGTGCACGAAGTGGGAAGCTCAGTGTTGTTTGCTTGTATCATTAGTCTGTTAGGCATTATGTGGGGTTTCAGGACCTGACGGACTGTACAGCATTACCTTCCGTTGCCCTTCTGTACAGAGCCAGAGGTCTTGTGGTGGTGGCAGCGCTGGTCGGCGCTGATAGCCAGTTAGGGATGCACGGCGGTGTAGCTGAGCCCGCAATTGTTATCTCAGCAGAGGGAACCCTGCACACCCTGGAGTCTTTACTGTGGCTCCCCTGTGTTAATTTAAGAGAATCAGAGTGGGTTTCTCTATGTGCTACCACTGATTTCCTGGTGCTTTATTGGTCCACAGGAGCCACTGACAGCCCATAAACTTTGAGCAACTTTTGTACTCGTGCCGCTTACTAGACATAAGGCAGATTCAATTCAGCAGCGTTCAGCAGCTGCCTCTGGCCTTTGCCTGACCCATGCTACTCATTTTTAGATTGCAGCAGTGGATATGCCACAGTGCATGGAGGGAAAGCAGGCTGGTGTTTGGTTGTGTTTCCCAGCACACAAATGCTTTATACCAAATGACAGACCCATGATCACTGTGTTCCTTGAATTTTTGTTGTTGTCAGCATATCAAGAGTGGTGCCAAATGTGAGAAAGAGCCCCTGTTAGATTTGGAGAGAGATTGCATTCAGCCTGGGGAGCAGCAGCCCTGGGAGAGGCTAAGCTCCTCCTCCCTGTGTGTGCACACTCGTATCTTATAGGTATCTTAGTTCAAATTTGAGCTGTTCACCTGGGAGGAGCTTGGTCACTGACAGTAGCTGACATGTAGAAACAATAGAGTCTAATCAGATAGTTTTGAAAAGCTTGCTTTCCAGACACCTGTTCTCATTTCCACATATTATTTGTAGTTAGCATTTGCTTTCATTTAAAAGTACCTGTAAATTAGATTAGCAGTCATGTGTGGCTCAAATGAAATTGCAAACAGAACTTCTTACGTTGTCCCAACAAATACAGTCAGATATTTGATCATCTAGCCACACTGTCTTAAACATCATTGCTTATTATGCAGATTCTGTGAGCCAAAATATTTCCCCCATTTAATCTACGCAAGCTGTCTAAATTTGTGCCACCATGTGGCTAACCAAGTGCCATTTTGGACAAAACTTGGTTATCAAGCTTGATTAACAATAGTTCTATTTGAGACAAAGGACAAAATTTAGTTCTACTGACGTTTTTGTAATTATGGTGATTGTAGTGCAAACGACTGTAAAAACGTGCTGAAAATAGCCCAAATCAGCAGACATGACACTGAATGCATTTGGAGAATGAATAACTTGATGTGTTTCATAGCTCTGTGTCAGGGAGAACTGCTCTGTAGGCAGGACAGATCACAGGTCACTCCTCTGCTGCTTGGGTGCTGCTGCTTGAGTATATTCACATTTTGTCTTTGGCTATTTACCATTCCTCTTCCTTTTAATTACCACAATTCCCCTTTGCCTAGCAGTTCCAATTGCTTAAATCTTCCCTTGCCACTTCTAGTTTGGACCATAAACCCTTAGGGTCATCCAAAATTTGTATCATGGTAAAGAAATTGCCAGCTAGAAGAGAGAGAATTGTAACTGTGCAGGAGGCAGAGTGATAAATGAGATTCTAGGAGGAGGGAGTGAGAGGATATTAGTTTTTAACAGCTTCTGGAAATCCTAAAATAGACCAGAACTGGGCCACAACTAACAAAATCATGACGGCTTGCTGATGAACAGAGGCATTGCTGCTGTGAGAGAAGGAGGTTTGGCAGAGGACACCTCCTGCAGCTTTCGTGTTACTAGAGCGAATGACTTGGAGCTAGAAAGATCCTGGGCTCCAGTGCCAGAGTTCTTGGAGCTGAACAGAATGAGGTCAGCTTAATGTGGTGGAATTTTTCAGCTGGTCCAGTGGTTTTCCAGGGGCCTGAGTCAAATTTTCTGAACGCATGAATCTGGCAATTCATGAATCTTTTTGCTTTTATAACCTCCAGCCACAACAGTATAAAAACCACTTTGCCTGTACATGTGGACAGGAGGGATTATAGGGTTGGTAGATGTCACACGAATGGACTGAGAGACTGGTATTGTCATGGCAGAGCAGTGACTGAAGTAAGAGGCATCAATTTTCCACTAAGGCTATTATTTTTAACCTTTTAGCTTCATAGTGCGTTAGCAAGGGAGGAGAGTTCAGTTTTCTTGGCTGCCGTTGAACAGCTGGGAGTCCCCAGCGCTTCTGCTGAAGGCAGCGATCAGCAGAGTCCCAGGCAACAAACTGGGCACAGAAGGTTGACGTTGCGTTAACGGCAAAAAGGACATAATTCAGTGGAGGGAACAGTGTCTGGCTCCCTACACAAGTCTTGACAATGTCTTTTTTTCACAAATTGTCTTTCTGAAGGATATGGGTCACTCGGCCTCCATCTAAGCTAAGGGATGTGTGCGTTTTGTAGCAATCCCTTGTAGCCTGATCCCTCCATCAAGCTAACAAGGGACCTGCCTGGAGCAGCCCACAGCTGTACCCCAGCCCATCGAAACTCAGCATGGGGTGGCTGGGGCACCTCAAGAAGTCAGGGCAAACTGGTCAGCCCCGCCTGGATGAGCGCTCCTGGGTGTGACGGCACACGCGTAGCCTGAGAGTCCTGGTAGGGGCACAGAAAGCAAAGTAGCTCCAGCTGGTAGCTTTCAAAAGCTCTGCCATTAAACATGAGTTGGGAAGGGTCTGCACATCCCCGATAGAACATATCTGCCCTTTTTTTGCAGGAAGGTGACATCGCCATTGGGGTCCTAGTTGCCAGTGTCTGAGAAAGGCCCAGCATTGGAACAACATCCAGATACAAGTTCCTGGTGTTCCTAGAGATTATTCTTCAAAATCAGGGTTTGGGCACATACGACAGGATCACGTGTGATGGTTGTGTAATGTACATTTCAGTGGTTTTCCACCATTCTCACTGGTTTCCTTCTTCCACTCTGCTCTTCCACTGTGGCTGCTCCAGCACAGCCTGCCTGGTGCGGGCCTGCCATGGCCCCTCAGGGTGTCCCTCCTCCAGAAGCGCCCCTCCAGCCCCATGCGGTTTCTTCTCCCTGTGTCTCCTTCAGCTTCTCCCCACATTCCTTCACGTCTCCCCATGTGTCCTCCCCTAGCAGTTGTCGCTCTTGCTTAAGACTGCTCATATCCAGCGCTCGCTTTGTCTTCAAAGAAGGCATTTGGCAGACAGGCAGGAGAAGTATGATCCAAAACCCCTCGAAGCCAGTGGAAATCTTCCCTTTGAGTTCAGTGAGCTTTGAATCATGCCATGACGGGATGAAAATCTGGCAGAAGAGTGTATGGAGTAGTTGTTACTTAGAAGTCAGGGAGACAGAAAGATTTTGAGAAACCAGCAGTGTCTGGAACAGTCTTGAGAGGAGCAGGCAGGGCAGGAAAGGCAGAGCTGCAAGAGGGCAGCGATGTTTCCCAGAAAAACACGTGTGAGGACAGCAATTCTCTGTCAGAGCAGGCAAGTTCAGTGTGTTTGAAGTGACAATTTACTCCTGAGGTTTCAGCCTCAGGTTTATTTGTAATTCATCCATATTAGTGGTAATCATTTGAAAAGTCTCTTCTTTTCGGAGTAGAATGCACACAAAAAAATAAGATTATAGTAGATACGGGTATAAAAATAAACCTTTGGGGTGGTGCCCAATGCAGCTAACCGCCCCCAGATGCCTACCAAAAACAGAATTGTGTCATTTACAACCAGAACGTCCCTTTCTCCCTAACTGTTTTTAAAAGAGAATATCTCTAATGCTTTTTATCTTTCCTCTTCAAAAGGGAAGCCCTTTGTTTCGCAACCAGATTGACCTGGCAGTGAACTCAAGGCTGATATGTTCAATACTCTTAAGTAATTTTGGAAATGTAATCTAACAAATATAATCAAATTTAAATTTAACAAATTTAGTCATAATTCATCTCAAGCTCTTCCTTTCTTCGCTTCCTTCCTAGTCCTCCCCACCTTGACATCTGGATCATTCTGAGCTTTTCCGTAAGAATGTTTTCCTACTTCTTAAGGCTTATATGAGAAGCCGTGTTTAAAGACAAGCCATGTATTCACTGGGGATAAATGAAAGTGCAGATGGAGCTATCTGTTGTCAGGGATAACCACTAACTTTTAGATGAAGGGAAAGGGTCATAAAAGCTTTTGAAGGTTCTTTGGGTTAACAAATGGAAGTGTGATTCGTAAATCTGCCATCTACCATCTTCAGTTCCCAATCTCAAGACTCATAGCAGGCTCTTAGATGATGAGAACAATGTAAGGCGCATCTGTCTTCGCAAGGTACCGCTCTAAGTGCCATCGGAAGCCTCATCCGTAGAATTTTGTGTGTTCGTGGTTCTACTGGGCATTTTGTTCTTCGATGCAAATAATCTCCCTTTTTCCTCTGAGGGTGATAACCCCAGGGAGACAAAACCCACTCACAGTTTCATGTAAATTCCTCATTTAGACATAATCCCACTATTCTCTAAGTCACATGCGTAGCACATGTATTGTATGACATATGTTCAGGTTTTAGTATAAGTAACTTCATTTCAGGTTGAATTCCAGCTCCCAATCAGGAAAGCAGTCTTGTAGTGGAATTGAAATGGGCTTTTTTGACTTCTGGAGACATATTAAGGATTGTCCCAGAACTATGGCAATAAGGGAGAATCCTCCTATGTATTTGGAACATGGTATAATACGTATGATATGTATTCCCATATTTAACAAAAAGAAATAGTTACTGTTCAGGAGAATGAGGAACTGAGACTGCTTTTAATTCTAAGATGGAAACGTGTCCAGAGTCACATGACTACAGTTGAATTACTTGAAAACAGAGTTGAAAATTGTTGAGTGTTTTTCACCCAGGACTATTTTCCATTCTCTTCCCTACTTTTATTTTCCTCTTGCTTTTGGCCACAGTGCAATTTCTCTGATTAATCTTGTCATTCGGTATGTCCTTGTTTGCTGGAGGGATGCCTGATAAGTCATGGAAGAGCATCTTCCTCCAGCCCCTGCAGGAGCTTCGCCGCATCCTCAGCTATGAGCTGTTGACACACTAGCACTCAGAGAACATTTTGAAGCTGTGATTGAATACCTGAATTATTCTTGGCTGACAAATTTTTATCAATGGACGTCAGCTGTCTTGTATGACTTTTAAAGCAAAACAAAATTATTCACCAGAAGAGGAGAAATAAAGTGGAGTGGAGCAGCACCGTACCGGCGTAGCCTGTGCATATCATCAGGGCTTCCTTGGTGTGGACAGAAACTGGGCGCTCCAGCTACATCTGCAGACAGGGAGGAAGTGCTGTTTGTGTGTCGCTAACAGCTGGAATCTGAATCTGCTGGTCTTTGGTGGTTTCAAGTAGAATTGCAGCTTTTCAGGAGTGGTGCAGCTTCCCAGAGGCTCTCAGGGAGAGCAGGCGGTTCCCGAATGCAGAGCTCTCTGCTGCAGCTCATAACCAATGCACAAGAGTGCCCTGGAAGGAGGCCCTGAAAACATCTGCCTGACAGTTTGGGCACACTTGTATCTGTCTGTCTTAAAGGTCAGCTATCTCCTCTGGTATTTCTTGCATTTAATTATGGGGGACTGTGCAAGAAGGACGGGAAAGACTCTAGCTCTCTGACTCAAACTGTCAGAATTATTTCAAAGACCTCTTGAGAAGGAAGGTGTCTATATGGAGGGCATTGCCTTGCAGGACGGAGGAGACCAAAACCAGACATAGCACAGGAAGACAGAGAAAGCCTTCTCTCAGATATGTCATACCCATCCATAAACAGACATTCCCAGTTATCTTTAATTAAGTCTCTTCCTGTCCAGTCACAGGGAAATAAATGCCATGGCAATAACAGAAAGGAAATAATTCAGTGCCTGTGCTGTTAATTTAGTGCCCTTCTGGGCCATACGGAGAAAACTGTTGTGCATCCGCCCCGCTGTCAGGCCTCGGGGCCACGGAGAGGTTCTGGCTCTTCCCAATGCCTCCCAAAACTCCCCACACCCACAGCCTCATCATGCAGCACACCCCGGGGGCTCTGCCTGGGGGACAGGAATGGGGGATGTCTTCTCAGTCCAGCTGGTACCTGCTACCCAGCAGCTGTCAGACAGCAATGGAGGAACCACGCCACGTCTGTTTTCAGAGGAGAGCCATGCTAAAAGCCTCTTGGATAAAATGTGTGTTACAAGAAATGAGGAAAACCTAAAATAAACTATTTACACAGAGGTGAGCATCTGCTGATCGCTGATACGCACAGGCAAAATGAGTTTCTGTTTGAAAATGGCCTCATTTTGCCCTTGCCTGCCTTTTTTTTATGCAGTGGAGTAACTGGCTTTTAAGCAAAGCAGAAGACTCCACTACTTATGTTTCCACAGTGCATTTTCTTTCCCAAACAATGTTTGCTGTCCCTGGAGCCTAATTATCACCTAAGAGATGTTAACAGCCAGATCATTGAAACTTCCAAAAGGTTTTGATCAAATACAAGCAAGATGTAGTTTGTGTCTTGCTGCCCTGTATTCCAGGAGCAGCTGGTCTCCTGAGGTAGTAAAGTGTGGACTAAGTTAATGAATTTAAATATGCTTCTGTTAGATCTTTTAATCATGAATGTAATTGCATCTGGTAGTCTTTTTAATTTTTAAATATAGAGTATGTGATTGGATTTCTTTCCTTTTTTTTTTTTTT
>VXAV01003200.1:0-44867 GCA_013399715.1 Alectura lathami
TTTTTTTTTTTTTTTTCAATCCCACAGTGGGAATTTAGGGACAGACTGTTCTGAATCCACATACATCCAAATCCTTTAATGCAGTGTGTTTTATTTTCCATGAGGCTGTATGATGCGTGAAGGTAGAATGCCGTGCAGGTCTCAGAGCGATGTAAGCACGTTGGCAGCCACAGCAAACTTCCACATGAAGCCATAAGATTTTAGGACGAGCACTGGCTCGCTTTCCTTTCCATTTCCTGCGTCGGCTCCTGCCCCAGGACTCCTGCCTTCAGGCAGGGAGCAGTGCGTGGTGTCTGAATGTACCCCATGAAGCAGGAACCTTGGCTGAAACCTTCCCTCAGTCTTCTCTGTTGTAATTAACCCAGCTTTTACGGGCTTTCTGTCAACTGTGCATTTTGTTTTAAGTGGCATTTTTTTGTTAAAAAATGCAGTTTAGTGATAAGTAGATTGTTGTCATTTTCTCCTAATGATACAGTACAATAATATTGTTAAATTTGCTTTCTCATTTACTCAACATAATTTTGAAATTAGATCTGAAAACATCTTTTTCCTTGCCTTCAAACCTTTATTTTTCTTTCCCTTTGATACTTTGTTTTTATTAACTGTATCATTTAATAATATGTATGGCATTTTTCAGACAGAATTGTGAAGGAAGATTTTTTTTTTTTACAACAGCTTTGTATTGTACTGTAAATGAAATATGATTTTCTGCTCTCCAAGCTTAATCCAAGCTTAATTTAGGCACCCAACACCTCACTCACACACCTTGCACAACGGGCTGCTGCGTGCAGTGGCTGGTGTGGGGAGGTGGGCACGAGATGGACACCTGTGTCTGTGCCTTACTCTGATATCCAAAGACATAGTGGCCGTGGACATTTCATGTTCTCGGCTGGCGTGTCTGCTCAGGTGGCTCCCTGCAAGGGCTGGTTGCTGTAGAAGTCCTCTAGGAGTGGCATAGTTACGGAGGCACTTGCAGGAATTCCCAACTGCCCGTGAAATCTCTCCCAGTGTCCACTGGCACCAACCACCCCAGTGGGGAGCGGCCCCGCTGCTGGGGGGCTCTGCTGGAAGGTGGATGACCCAAAGCCTCTGCAGCACCCACGGTGTGGTCTGAGAGCAGATACAGGTTAAGTTCAGCTTGTGTTTTAGTTGGGGGGAGGGTAGTCAGTTTGCTACCTATTAAAAAACTAGGAGCACTTGGTAAACATGAAAATATGGTTGGCTACTTGGTGATAGGTTTGCATTTGAAAATGGGAAGGGTTACTAGTCTGAGTGACATTTATCACAGGGTTAAGATAAGCTGGATCAATGCTACACCCCATCCTCGTTACAAACAGGAGCTCTGCTTCCAGTTGCGACATCCTACTGGCTGACAGGCAATGATCCTAGAGGTGAAAAGGAAGGCCCTTTGGGTTGCTGTTTGCAGCTCGGGGGATCATGCAAAGCATGGATGGTCCCTGTGGGCACCCCGTCGTGCCTGCTGCTGGGCTCAGGGATGGGCCATCCCCTGCGCTTTGGCCATTTGGTGATGGAGCGGCTGGAGGAGAAGGCAATGATTGGAGGTAGCTGGGAGGCATGGAGAGAGAGGCAGCAGATGACCAGAGAGGGAGGATGGGGTTTTGCTGAGGACTCTGTCCTCCACCAGGACTCTGGGCTGCTTGGTGGCACCAGGATCTGCCCATGCCCAGAGCCCCTCAGATCAGTGCTGCAGCCTGAAAGTCTCTGCCGTTTCCTGCAGGCCCTGGGTGGAGGCTGAGGGCAGGGTTTGAGCTGCTGCTGTGCAGAGCCGGGGGCAGGAGGGTCTGACAGCTCCCGGCTTCCCTCCCCTGTGCAAGGTGAAGAGGCTTTGTTTGAAGCATCTGCTTCAGTATTGCTGAAGCTGTTGCTGGATTCGTTCCAGATGAATCTAAATTGGAAGGTGTTGCAAATGCCAGATGGAGCAGGGATATGTAACAGAGAAACATGAAAGGCTTGGAAATATAGGCAATATCTCTAAAGAGAAACCCAGAAAAATAAAAGCTTTGCAGGCCTTGGGGGAAGGAATCCAAAGCCCCAGCCCTTGCATGAAAGCAGCCATGACAAAAGATACGGCAGTGAAGGCCGGTTGCAGAGCAGGCTGGAACGTTTTCAAGACCGTTTTTTGTGCAAGGATGGCTGTTTCACTGTTGTTGGACGCTTTTCTTCTATTTCACCCCATTAGCACGGCTGCAGTTCTGAGTCAAACGCAGTCCTTTTGGCAGCAGCCGGGCCCCGCGCTGCCCCCCTGGGATGAGCGCTCAGCGGCTGGCAGTGCTGCGTTCACAAGGAGCAGCTTCTTGGGCTGCCGGTCAGGCTCACCAAGGCGAGGCTCAGCTCCATCCCTTCCTTCCCTTGGTTGCCAAGTAAGAGCTGCTGCTGGACCGGGCTCGTTCTGAAGTGGCCCTTTCATGTTGCCACATTCGTTTTGCTTTGAAGTAGTCCCTTGCAGTGGTTTTTGTTTTGCTCCTTTTTGACTGTGTATGTGGCATGCCTTAAAATATTGATGCAGGGGAGGATAAAGGTCTGTGTGGATAGCTAAAGTACACCACTTACTGTTCCTGATGCTTTCCAACCTTGTGTGGAAACACATTTGGCAAAGGAGCTGTATGAGTAGTTCATAGCTCCCATGAAACTGGCCGCTCGGTGTCGGGGCACCTGGAGGGCCCCCTCCGCTGGCACACGTACGTACGTGGCACGTCGTTACCCCAGAGTGGGGAGCGCTGCATGGAAGTGTTGAAGGTGGTGGTTATTGCCATGGACAGGTCTGGCTTGTAGCAAGTACAGTAGGTTTACATTAAAATCCCAAATTATGTATCAGGGTGCATCACAACGGAGTGTGGCACTAGTTCAATATTCATCCTAGATGAAAGTCATTAAGAGCAATTATCACTGGGAACAATAATTTTCATGAGGCTCTTCCAATCTTCACTGAGCATCCCTCCTGGGGGGAAAAAAAATCCTTCTGAAATGTACTAAGACTTGCTTTGTACCCAGGTTATTATTATTTGCTAAGTTCTGGGTTTGAAATTCCTCTTTTTTGGTGTTGCCATAGAAATCATGGAGCTGTCATGGACACTGTGCTTTCATTTACCTTTTGCTTTATATTGGGTGACGCTGTGTCCAGTATCTGCCTGTGAGTTTCTCAGTATCGCCGGGAAACAAACGTGTAACTGCAGAACGTTAGGTTGCGGTGGCAGAAGACAGAGGGCAGCCCTGCGCAGCTCGGCGGTGTCAGCGAGGCTGAGCTGTGGGGATGGGGCCGTGGTCGCAGCCGTGCCCACCCGCAGCCGGCCGCGGGTGGCCGGAGCTCAGGGCAGTGCCCGTCGTGGGTGCCGAGGCCGCTCCTTCCGTCTGGCCAGCAGGTGGAAGCAGAGAAGGAAAACTCTTGAAGGCTCCTGCCCGTTTCCATGCTGTTCGCAGAGATGCTGTTTTCCTCTAAAATTGCGAGCCATTAGAGGACAGAAAATCGTTGTGTAATTTCTGATTCTTGTATCTGGCCCACAGCAGCCTGACCTGGGTGGTTTTTAAAGCAGCCTGCTCTGCTGTTCGTTCTTACCAGTGTTCTTTTTTTTTTTTTCTTGTATTTTTTTTCATGCTTTTATACATCGTAAGTCGCAGGAAAGCAAATTTGTACTTAGAACCTATATTTTGCTTTGCTATTTGTTAAATTGAGTTACTGATTCCCTGAAATATAAAAGCTCTTTGTTAAGCATCAGGCACAACGTTAGGTTCATGGGTCCAATCTTTAGTCCAGTCTAGTGTGGGAAAAACGGTGGGAGCATCAAGACCAGAGTTTGCTGTTTGAGACCCTGAGATCTCAATGCTATTTTTTATTAAATTTTATTCTCTTTATTTTCAGTAGATTTTGGTTGCCATGTATTGGCAGTGTTTGCAGAGAAGAGAAGAAACATTATGAAAGGAAATAAGTACATGACGGTTGCGCTATATGCATAGTAACAGGACATTTAAGCCTCAACGTGCCGTATAACCGACGGGGCATTTCATATGACTGATGTCTTTCTGCGATCACACGCTTCAAAGGGGAGCATCAATGTGAGATCTAGAGAAAGAACAAAGATCCCAAGTGCGGCGCCAGTTCGTTGGTTTGATGGGTCTTCCTCAGCCGTATCTCAGTACTGAATGTCCTGTGCATGAGCACTGAGGAGCAGGACAAGACAAAGTTCCCTGCGTTCCGTGCGGTGAGGGAAAGGCAGTGACCCTTGCTGTTCCTGCTGGGATAAGGCATCAGGTCATAGATCCTGCCACCCTGGTTAACGGCCGTAAAACCATCTCTGTGAGCTCGATGGCAGTTGTTTCCCTGCTGAATGATCAAGGCTTCATAGCCTTAACGTATTTGCAGACATTTGTTGTTATTTTGTAGAGTCCTGAAAAAGGAAAGGTGTTTCTAACCTTCGCCTGCTACCTGAGGTACGACAGAGCCCTGCTAGCAGTAGTTTCCCCCTTCTCAACGGGAGAGAGCTGCGTATCAGTCCTCATTGATGAATTGTAATAGAGCTGCTGTAACAGTCGTAATTGGCAAAATTGGTCTGGATGGTTGCATTAATATTCATGCATTCCTGCAGAGCCCTGAGCTAATTAGTGTCTTCTCCTTGTCTATTACGGTGGCAAAATGGGGCAGCACACATCCGAGAGGCTGCGGCCGAGAGCAGGGGACGCAGAGCTGCCCGGGGCAGCGCGGGACGCAGAGCTGCTGCAGGAGCGCTGCCGGTGTGTTGGAGGCTGGGGCTGGCAGGGGGGCCCGCAGATGTGAGGAGGACGGGGAAGTTTGCCGCTGGGGAAACACCGAGCCACGCTGTTCTCTGTAATTATCCTGCAGTAAGCAGGATGGAGCGGGGATCTGCGGGGAATACTCCTCCGCGCTGGCCTAGATATGGACTAGGTGCTGTGAAAGATTTTTCCAGCTCTGATTTCCATAGTCCTAGAAGATAGGAAAATTTCCTGCCTGATTTAGTCGGTCTTGCTCTATTATTTTTTCCTTCTCATTGAAAGCTATTGAAAAAACAATTTCCTCACGTTGCTAGGGGTGAGTGGCATGCTGTAAGGTGAACCTATGGATACATGAGGGGTGCTCACATGGTCCGCCTCCTGAGGAACCCATGGCAATAGCATCGCACCTCTTGGTGCTGAGCAAAATGCCCCGAAGCCCCAGTGCCACGTTCCCCGGTGCGTGGCACGGTTCATGGCTAAGGTGGCATGGTCGTGCTGCAGCAGGCACCGGTTAATTAAAACTCCATATGGGATTGCTCTTAATGAGGTGGAGCTCTTGCCGTCCCCACCTGGGGAAGGTGCTGCAGTCAGGGCTCTGGGATCAAGCTGAGGAAAATGAGCCCTCAGAGACATCAGTGTCTGCAGGCACGAGGGCTCGGGACATGCACAACTGCAGGTACGGTTCTTTACAATTCTGTTATATCCTTTTCTTTTTTTTTTTTTTCTTTTGACAGGAAGAGAAAGCTATGTGCTTCACTCAGCCTCTTTCAAAAACAAATGAATAAATAAAATAAAGCCATAAATGAATCAAGCATTTCTCCTGAAATCTTGAAAGGCTGAAGAAATAAGGAGAAAATGCTATTAGTTCTATTTTTAAAGACTTCAGGGCTGCTTGGATACCATGGTGATGGAAGTGGTGTAAGCACCTAGGTACAAATCTCCTGGATGTCTGGAATAATTTAAATGGACCAGGACAGTATGCCAGTGGAAAGTATTTCTGTTTATCTACTTCCCCTTCAGCTTTCTCTGTTGTTAAACATGGTGTTTTCCAAGCTGTCAGCACAGATGTTGAAATCTGGCATCCCAGTCCCAAAGAGCTGTGGAATAGTGCTCAGGACACAAAGCCCCGTGGGGCAGCTCCTGCAGGTGCAGGCAGCGAGCGGCCCTGTGGGCTGGGGTCTGGGGAGGCCTGGAGCTGAGGGGTTTGGGGTGTTACCCCTGCTCAAATGCAGAACAGCAAGATGGTAAATCAGTGGTAAATGTGGCATTGGAGAAGAGCGGCTGCCAACCATTCTGTGCAGCTCTGGGGTGTCTCTGACAACGCCATGAGCAGCGTGGGGGGAGGGTGGGGCTCGGGGGGCTCCCAGCACCGGGAAGGAGCCAGCATCTGCCCAGCGCCGTGCCGGGGGCGTTGCTGCTGCCCCCCGCTGACAGCTGGCTGTCCCCAGTTATTAGCGGCAGTGCTCCTGCCATTTAGTGCCTGCCAGCGAGCTGTCAGCTGGCGGCAATGCAGAGCGAGCTGAGGATGCTCCCCGAGCACTGTTGTTTGGGAGGGGAGGGGGGAAAAGAAGAAAAAGGCTCGAGTCACTCAGCTGTGACCATATAATGGCTCTGTATACAAATTAGATGGATTCACATAGTGCTTATCTAAATTAGGTTGCCGTTTTACAATGCTAATTTTCCTGTTGGTTGCTTGTGATACCAGAACGCAGCACTTCCAAAGCCCCCGCGCTTCTCGGCCCCGAACGCGGCTGCAGCGAGCAGGGCTGCGGAGCCGGCGTGAGCGCGGCCGTCGGCCCTCGGAGCTGCGAGTAAGGCTGGCCGCTGTGCCTGCAGCAATTAGCAGCCGGTCTGCAGATCTTGATGAAGTATGCACAGGGGGCTTGTTCCTCTGCGCTGTTCTTTTACCGTCCAGAGGAATAAATAACCGGAGGGAAGGGAATTGGAAAAAGTAATGAAGAAGGAAATAAAAACCCTCTGCTTATTCCAAGAGCTGACAACTAGGAATCTGATAGACATTTGCAAGATTTAAGTGAAAGGAGGATGCATTAAAAAGCTACCAGCAGCCTGATAACAACGGCTGTGCTGCAGAGCTGGAGGTGCGACATCGGAGCAGGGGTCCTCGGCTGAGGACTGCAGAAACGTCCAGGTTTCCCATTGTCGTTCAGCTTTTATCGGGGTTTGTCACAAATAAGACGGGCACAGGCACAGCTTGCATGTCTGGGGAGGCTCAGGTTGTGAACACGGACACAGCATTCACATTGGTACTTCCTGCATTCCACATTCTCAGCCTGTTTTCCAATGGAGAGCAAGGGTCCCTTCTCCTCTTCCCCCTCCCTGTCCCCTCCTCCTCCCTCTGCTCTCCTCGTTTTGCAAGCTGGGGCTGGAAGGAGCGGTCCCTTCTGCACAGAGCTCAACAGTGTGAGGCTTCAGGCGTCTGTGAGCACGGATCACGGAGCCTGGCTCGTTTCTGGCAGCGAGGGTGATGCGCCGAGCATCGCCCTGCTGGCCACGACTAATGGGGAACATCGCATCCCATCACCACCGCCAGAACCAGCTCCTCTTCCTGCAGACCTCCCGGCAGTGCTTAATTTGTTTAGGGAGAGCTGGTGGGACCTGCTATATTCGGATGTATAAAATCATCTGACACCCATCATTTTGCATAAACTTTCTTTTACAAGTATCTATTCACAGAGAAGAAAAAAAGAAAATAGTGATTTAGGGTGCAAACTGCACATACATAAACATGAGGTGATCTCCAAAGTCATGATGCTCATTTTAATATGATAAATACAGATGCATGATTATTTGCAGAGTGCCATTCATTGCAGTGTTCATTTGGTGGAGCAGATCTTCAAGCTGTGCAGAGTGGTAGAGCTCCATTGAGGCCCATGGCAATTTTCACCAGCTGAGGATGTGATGCTCCATGTGCAATTTTTATTTCATAAAAGCGAAAATAGATGGTATCACATCATTCTTTCCTGTCTGCAGCTTTTCCTCTGCTCTGCTTCCACCGGGGCTATGATGTCTCTTGCTTCTGTCCTGTAATTGTGGTTTCCTCCAAACACAGAGGGAGGGAGGTGGCACTGGTGGCCTGGGCGAGGGGCTGGCTGGGGGCTGCAGGACCCTGCTGTGCCACTCCAAGCCCCTTTGTGTTTAGGCACACGCTGGTGGCAGCTGGAAGGTGGGGGGGGCGGCGGCCAGGTGCCGGGGTGGTGGGTTTGCGTGACCCCGTTCCTTTGTGTACCCAGTTCTGACATCAGTGCAGTTAGACGGGTGAGCAGCACGTGATCAGGACTGCGTGCAGAAGCACTTTGCGTTGCCGCTGGGATGCAGGCGGCTGCTGATGGGAGGTGGTTCTGGATGCCTGTGTGCAGCGGTGCCTGTCTGGGCGCAATGGGAGCGAGCTTTGCTGCCTGTGCTGCAGAGCGCAGTGGAGAAGTGAGCAGCTTTTCCTTCCTGGCTGCGGGGCTTTGGGCCAGGCAAATGCTTGAACATGGGCTTGAATTTCTGAGTGTGGGAACAGTTTGCTCCCCTCAGGTGGCTCCTGAAAGTAAATAGGTTTCCATGCTCTGTTGTGCATAACACCTTGCAGGATCAAACCCGAGGTAATGACAAGCACAAGGGCTGACATCATTAGCACACTGTTACATGGAGCAGGGATCTTGAAATATTCAGAGCTTTCCAGATCCGGGCTCTGTACTTTTATTTCTTGAGGTTTCAGGGTCAGAACGAGCTCTTTCATCTTAATGAAGGTCACTTGCTCTGAGCATGGATCAGCTAAAACTTATGCAAAATTTCAAGAGGTAGCTGCCAGCAAAATCCCCACAACTGAGAAGGAGCCAAACGTGGAAAGAAAGGTTACAACGATGCGAGGCTGCCCAGGAACCCATTAGCAGATTGATCTCGGAGCTTAACGCCAGCTCGCAGGCATGGCGCCGAGCCAGCCCAAAAGCCTGCCCAGAAGGCAGGGCAGTGCCAAGGAGAGCCCAAGTCACCGTTTTGTTGAAGAAAAACATGTTCCAAATTTTGACGTGTGGGCCCGGCGGTTCAGTCCGATTTCCAGCAGACGCATGCCTTTCCTGCCAACGGAGGAGAGATGTGAGAGAAATGAACTATCCAGCTTGTTTGAAACTCTCAGTATCTGGGTGGAAGCAGCTTTATTTGCACTTGGTTTTCTTCTGCTCTCACGTAACGGTACAAACAAACCCAGCCGTGGACAGCCATGGCAGCGTCTCACGGGGCGAGTTGTGTGTAGCCCTTCTGGTGTCAGGAGGGAACCCAAGCAGATGTGGTGCAGGTTGGGGTGCTCCTTGCATAGACGTTTCCTTTGGTTAACAGCTGCCTGCAGTATCCCCCGCACCGAATACTGACAACAGTTCACGTGTGGTGCCTCACAAGGATGCTTGGTTGAAAATTATGATTCCTTCTTAATGACTGAAAATTGTGCTAATGATGGATGAACATGGGTCTGCTCAGCAAAGCTATGAGTAAGACAAATGAGGACCAGGAAAGGGTTCTCTATTAATTTAAAATGACTGTTGCTGCATCTTACTTAGCATTAGCTGGATCATAGATGTGGATAAGCATTTCCTTGAGAGGCAAGGTGTTTTCTGTACCATTTGCTTGGTCTGTGTGCCTGCAAACACTTGCCATCTATTTGACTTTGTAGGAGTGCCTAAGTTTGCTGAGGGAGAAATTGTTTGGGCGTATTGCTGCTGCAAATGGAATGCATGACCTTTGTTTAAGTAGACACTGTAAGTAATTACGAGTTCATATGTGGTACAAGGAAAATCATAGTTAAGAAGGCTGTTAAAGAGGATGAATGATAATGCAAATAATCGCACAAAGAGCGCAGGAGATCGCAGCAGTTCCGTAATCCTCTGAGCCACTCTGTACCAGCGCTGCGTTGACTCAAGGGATCAGCTCCTGCTGGTGATGCCATGAAAGCTGGGGAGGAGAGTCGTGCCCGTTCCACCTTGCTGTGCTCTGTGCCCCCTCGGCTCAGGGGCGGCGTGCCAAGCTGCAGGCTGGGGCACGAGCGCGAGTAGGGGAAGGAGCCCTGTGGGGAGCTGCATTGCAGATGGGAATATTTCAGAACGATTTTTCCCCGGAGGTGTAATGAGGTAGAAATTTATAATTTCCCACGAGAAAGACTGCAAAATAAGGAAACAGAGAGGTAAATGGGTAAATATGAGGTCTGCATCCTGCCAAGCAGGAGCTCGGCGGGCAGGGAGCACCGATCCCTCCTGTCTCTGGTCGGGCAGTATTGTTTAGCATTTATTAAAAGGCTGCATAACGCAACCTGTGCAGCTTCTTGTGCGTGATTCTTGTTGCACAGAGTTGGCTGCTGCCCTTTCGTAGAATGACAGAATGGTGTGGGTCCCCTGTAATGCAGGGGAAGGAGCTGGTGGCCTTGGTGGGGTGGATTTCATCAGGGTGCCTGATGGCAGAGCTGTCTGAGACTTTTTAAAGAATGTATATTTACATATACTGTGTCTAGCTGCTTCTGTATGTGTCTAATAACATGGCCCTTAGAAAGCAATTTGGATTAATTAGAATGTCCGGGCACTTTTGTGATAAAGACATGCCTAGTAATTATTTGGTGTCCAGAATAATCTACCGAGCTTGTGAAGTTTACGTCTGAAAATGATTCTCCCCTAAGTATTTTTCTTTCTAGCTGTATTTCTGTTATTAAGTTTGTTTTCCCACATGTTAGATAAGAATAAATGTAATTATTTAGCTGGCAAGCTTAATGTTGAGGTGAGGAAAACCAGTGAAGGTAAAAGTGTGATTGCCTTGTGTTTTTCCTGTGGTAGTGCATAAATATTTATATACGTGTAGAATTGCATCGTGGTGATGCACTCTCTAAAAGGCCAGAGATGAAATATGCGGAAATAAAAGGTATAGATGTTCACTGAAACTTCATTATGCCCCGTAATTCTCATATGTATAGCAGAAGAAATGTCAGATGCAGACTTCTCACCTAATTATAATCCCCTCTCACATCTCTGCCTGCCGCCTTCCCTCACTCTCCTTTATGCCTCACGCCTTCGTCCTGAAGGACCTTGTTGGGTTTCTTGCGCTCTGAGGAGACAGCAGGCCTTCCCACTCATCCCAACGTTTATTTTGAATAAAATTATCATCACGTGGTCTCACTGGTGCGACCCATCCCGCACCCGGGGTCAGCACAGCCTGCAGGCCCGGGGCTGGGCCGTTGGCTCTCGCGGCAGCCCCGGCTCCCCCTGGCCCCCTGCTCCCGTTTCCATCCGCTCGGTTCCTGCTCTTGCAAGCAGCAGAAGCTTGCTTGGGAGCCCGGGGGACGTGGTGAAGGTGATGTCTTTCTCGAACACTGTTGAATCACTTGAGTTTGTTTCAATGGTAATATAAATATACCTAATTTTAAGCACATGCCTGGTTCCTCTGAGGGAGATTTATCGTTAAAAGACTGCATTTTTATTTGTGAGTTCTCTCTCCTTTGTAAATAAAACCCCGCTTATATTCCTTGGGCTGTCTTCTCTACAGGCATCACAGAGAACGTGCACGTACTCGTGTCATTCTCATACAGCGTGCAGTTCATGGCTCAAGGTTGGCCTTGGTTAGAGTTTGTGTAGCTCATTTGTTTACAGCGAAGCCTTTTACATTCAATTTCTTTTACGATAGGTTAACAGCAAGAGTTTTCCTCCAGCAGAGTTGTCACTGCTGCAGCAGGAGGTAACTTTCAATAGAGAGGTACAAATAATTTATTGGGGATTGCATTACACAGGCAGGCTCGAATCTCCCAGGCTTCTGCCAGGGCAGTAATGAACACAAATGAAGAAAGGCTTCTGGGCGCTGCTCTTAAACGGAGACCTCGCTCCAGATATCTGTCGTTGGGACTGCACTTGTATCCTGCGTTTGCTGAAACTGTACGTAGGAATTTCCTGTTAACCACACAGTTTGGGAGGGATGTGCAGTAAAAATACCTCACTGTGTTCTTCTCCGTACCCAGAAGCATCTTCCCTTGCTGTAGAAGACAGTTCTTTGCTGTGTGTACTCGGTGCACATCTAAGCACACCTTAGATGCTGAGAAGTGCTATTCTGTGTTTTGTAATAGAAAAATAAGGCAATTTGTGTCAGTGGAAAGAAAAAAAAAATAAAGGAAAAGAAGGAGCCAATGGGTTAGATTTTATCCTTGGGTTCATTTAGGCCATAGCTTGTCTCTAGTTGGGAGCATCGGTGTGTGGCAGGAAGGAAAATGAGCCCTGTACATGCAGGAATGGGATAATCTGCTCTGTGTATTCCGTCCTATCCTGAGTTCTAATGCTGCAAACGAGACTTCTGGGTACATCTGCCATTCCGACCGTCTGCCGGCAGCTGTGGCACATCCCCTTGCCTCATCCCAGGCAGGGACCAGCGCTCCCGGCTCTGGCTGGACAGCACTGCAGGCGCTTGCAGGAGCAATGCTGTTCCTGTAAGTGCAGGTGGTGTCTTGGTATGGGGGTGTTGCGTAGTTCTGGATTCATCCCTTCTGGGTCCCTCACCGTGGTGTCCCCCGGGCATCAGCTGCAGTGGGTGCAGAGCCCTGCCCAGCTCAGGACAATGACAGCAGCAGGAGGGATAACTGCAGCGTGTTGGTTTCGGTGACCAAAGCTGGAGCAAGGGATTCACACAGGACCTTACACGTTTCCCTTTCATTTGTAGTTTTGATTTTGCTTCACCCCTTTAGTGACATGCCAGTCCAACCCTGAATAGTTCAGATTGGACAAGAGCATCCAGAAACAGAGGAGAGGTGAGGAGCTGTGTCCCCTGCATGCAGGGGCTGTGTCCCTTGCACGCGTGACCTGCTGTGGGCTGCTGAAGGACAGACGGGACAACTGCGCTGCAGAGGTGTCCCCAGTCCTGCTGCCATTAGCCATAGATCACCGATATCATCGCTGTGTTGCCCCTTAAAAGCAGCGTCCTGAGTCCAACAGCATGTTGATGCCGTGCTGGCTGGAGATGCTTGAAACAGAACTGGATGTTTGAACGCACAGAGGAGCTCACCTGCGGTGGCTGCTCCTGCTGTAGGGCAGTGCTGCGCATCTGCACTCGGAGCAGTGTGGAGTTTCCAGCTGGGCCGTGGGCCCACGCAGCAGGAGACACCCCAGCCGGGCAGCAGGTGACTGGCTGGAGATGTTTCTGTGGGTTTGGGTTCTTAGCTTTGCAATGTCTGATCAGCAAAAGTCATTCACAGCGTTTGGTTGTGCTCATTGGGACGTTCAGCTGCTTGCTGGAAGTTTATCCTTACAACGAAATTGCCAACAAACAGCCTTATTTTCCACCACCAACATGGGTGCTCAACCAGAAATGCAATGACGAGGCGTGCTGCAATAGGGATTCAACGGCCTTCCCGTACCCTAATAACTGAGCTTTGGGGGAGGACTGTGTTTCCCATGGACCGCACTGCAACTTGTTTCTGCTGTAGTGGGTTTGGCTGTGTCTGTGCAATGCCTTCAGAAAGCTGTGTTGTGATATTGAGCTTCTCTGTGTTTCAGCCTATCTGCTAAATAACTCCTTACTGTTGTTGTCTTTATGGGAATACTTTCAAAATCAATGAGATTTATACTTGCAAATTATAAAAAAAAAAAAATTTAAATATGCATAGACAACGTAAGGTTCAATTATATGTTTGCAAAAACGGAGCAGTGTGTACACATAAAACAAAAGTGTGTTTGCTGCGTTTGTCTTCTGGTTCTGGTTTATTTTCAAAATAATTAGAATTTCAGAGTCTGTATCTGGATGTACGTGTTCTGATCACTGCAAGCACCTTTATACTTTTATATGTATTTATAGTTATATATATAAATATACTTAGTGTATGTCTGACTTCACTTCTTTCTCTGTTTACAGTGACTGACTTACGAGTTTTTGGAAGTGCAGACATTTGTCTAGGGGAATGGTGTACACACAAAAGGAACAAACCTGCCCGTTGCTATCAGGTAGATCACATCCAGCCTCCTGTTCCCTGCTCAGCACCTCCTTGCAGGGTTGTAATAATCCTTCTGAGAATGCCTTCTTGGGCATGAACCTTCATGCCACAGGAAGTAGGCTTCAAAACTCAAGGAGTTATTTTTGGGTCTAGAACATCTTGAAGTGTGTGCTCAGCACGAGTACCTGTCAGCCGTGCCCTGCCTCTCCTCTGCTGGATCGAGACGTGGAAAGCCTCGCTGAAAGCTTGCTCAGAGCTGGAGCCTGCCTCCGACCGTCTCCTTCCGTGAGACACCTGGTGTTCAGGCAAACATTAATCTTATTCTTCGCAGTCTGGCTTCGTTTCTGACATGAGCTATCTTGTTATCTGTGGTATTTAACGGGCAGACCTCAGTTTCATCCCTTTGAAACATCATTGCCTGTTTTATCTGCTGGAGACATCACTTATGCAGATCTTATGCTGCGATAGAAGTAAACAGCCCAAAAAGTACACGCAGGCTTGGCACACACTCAAAGCGTACAGAATATGCCTCTTAAGCTTTTTGTTCCCTACTCTTTCATACGGGATCTTCGTAATTACTCTTTAGACATCGTGGTGTGTCAAGGGGAGGAGAGTGTGACAGAATGCCCGTAGATGTTGTTTTGTAGTCTGGACGTGAATCGCAACATGTGGTTGATGGTCTGTGGGTGCAAAAGTGGCTTTGTGGTACCATGTGATTACAAAATGCAGCTGTTAGAAAGGTTGGAGGGTCCCCGTGCTCCCATCACCTTCTGCGAGTTCAGCTAAAAATTGGCTTGAAGTGTTAGCTCGTAATAGACAAGATCCTTTGATGCTTTGTTAAGATTTCGAATTACCTCGAGCAGAGTGCCATCTATTATTTTAATGCTGCTCTCAAGCTTTCATTCTATCAGGCCTGGAGTTAAAATATGAAGAGCTGTGCATTCTTGCGTTGCAATGGATGGGCAATCACCACTGATATTCTAACTGATGTATCCTAGGAGGAATATTCTAGTTAATATTGTTAAATCAATGAATATGCACTAGTATGTATAAATGTGCTGTGCTGGCCATATCTCATCCACGAGATCTGCACAAAGCTTTATTGCCTTGCTAGTTTATGGGCAAGCCAGCTGAAATTCTGAACAATTTAAATGTTTTGCTTAAAAGCATCGTGCTGAAGTTTTGTAGTAGTACTTGTTCTTTTGTCTTCATTATCAGTAGTACTCTGATGGAGGAGATAAATGATTTAAAATAAAATAAATAAATAAAACTGTGGGAGGTTCCCTGCAGCGGGATGTGTTTGCTGTGTAAGCTGGGGGGAAATCTGCCTTCCCAAGGAGGAGCAGAGCCTGCTCTCTGGGGCAGCAGGGGGGCCGCCGCTGCTGCTGCGCCTGCCCTGCGGCTGCGCTCACCCTGCTCTGAAAGGAGAGTCTTTGTGTGGGTAGGGCTAGAAATGATCATTTATAAAGCAAAAACTTGTTGAGGTTAATATTAAGTCAGAATATAGCTAAAACAAGATAAATTGAGATGTAATATAAATAAAAAATGGTTTTGCTTCTAAGGAGTGATCACTGAGAAGCCATCGTCTTCCTGATTGCATTAACACAAGTTTGTGCCCAGGGAGAAATTTCCACGTGCAAATCCGGCAACTGTGCATTGAAATATCTTTTTCCATTTCAGTGTAAGTTGAAATACTGATTTCTAGTCTTTTTTTTTAGTTTTTAATTTTGAAAATGGATATTCAAGGAATGCTTTGGAAAAAAAAAAGAAGCCCCCAAGTATGGCAGTATGCAGAAAAAATTAACAGTTCAGATCTTAGAAGTTGGTGCTGCAAACATAAATAATATCTGCAAACAAAAGGAATGTGGTTTTTTTTATGTTGCTGTTGCTGTGCTGTCACAGAACAGCTGATCCCACTGAAACGGTGAGGAATATGACATGTCTCTTGATAAACACAGGAGCGTATTTTTGCCTCCTAAAGGAGCAGTCTTAAATATGTATGAAGCTGTTGTGTCCAAGCTACATGACAGAGTGAGATTTTTATTTTAGTATTTCCCTAAAGGGAAGCCAGTGAAAGAACAGTTTAATTCCATTTGGGCCTCACCTGGCGCCGGTGAAGCCCTGTCCTGCCTCTGCAGTAGCACCAGGGAGGGAACGGCGCTTTGGCACTGCCTGGCCCAAAGGTTTGAATTCATTGTTTGTAGGAATCAGGCACTGTCTGGAATGGGTCACAGGCCCTGCTCGGCAGGGCTTGATTACAAAGGATGGTCTTTGCCTGTGGAAAAAAAAAATGTTATTAGATTTTTAAATGCAAAAAAAAAAAAAAAAGAAGGTACTGGCTGGAACTGTTAATCTCCAAGCATTTAACAGAGCAGGTTACATCAATATTGGTGCTTCCTTCCTGTGTTAGTTCTCGGCTCGCAGCGGGTTCTGGAGCAGGTCTTTGGCTGCTTGTTGCAGATGGAGGTAGTGGAGGGGGGCTGGACGTAGGGACAAAGCCTGGAACTGCAGCCCACAGCTGCTGCTGTCCGCTGCTGCCGTTCCTCCTCCTCCTGCCTACTGCATAGCATATTTGATCTGACTGTTTAATTTCCTTTTTCTGCGAAAAGAATGGCAGCTTATTTATGAAAGTGTTTTTACTGGTTTATGGCAGTGCTGAAGAGCCAGGGCTAGCTACCTGGCTGGGTGGGAGCAGGCCGAAGTGACTGCAGTCACACTGAATGGGAGAGCCTTGCTCTGCAAGGAGCGCGGTGTCACGGAGGAGATTTTTTAAAAATGTCATTTACACCTATGTAGGAAAAGAAGTGCGATGCTGATTTTTGTGCTAATTTTCACTAAAATTGTGGATCCTGGTTTCAAGTCATCTATCCAATGTTCTTTTTGCATTCAAACGCGAAGAGTTCACCTCATATTTTGCAGCTGCAAAAGCCCAAGCTGTGCTATAAGCATAGCTGTCACGTGTAGACCTAGCCCTAGGCACAGGTCATCAAGAAGAAATGTAAGGATATTTCCTGCTTAGGGATACCTCCCATATTACTGTGTGTTTGTATTTTTTGTTCATGCTTTCTGAGCTGATAAAATGCTCCTGTGAGCTATGTGGACATTACTAATTGCTATAATTATTGTTCCCTTGATTGCTGCAATTATTTTTCCTGGAATAATTCATATGATTACCTTCTTGTTCTAGAAAAAGAAACAGAAGACACCTTGTAGATATGGAAAATGATCCCAGCTTGCCAATAGTGTTCAGGTTGTCTTTCTACTCAATTGCCACAACAGTTATGTGAGGGGTGAAGGTTGATTTATGAGCCAGGAAATGGTCTCTTTCCTCTGCTCTTTTCAAGTTTGAATTAAATTAAAGAAAAAAAAAAAAAAGTATTCAATCAGAAGGCCAGTGGCACTTGTATGTTATATTTGAGAAATCCCAAGTGGCTGTGGAGGTGCTCGCTGGAGTAATGGATCGCGCCCAGTGCAGTGCTGGTAATGGTGGAGCGGCAGGTGTCAGGCCAGCGGTGCCTCGCTGCCTGTAACAGCCCTGCCAGGGCCTGGCACTGCCCCGCTCAGTTACAGCCAGTCCTTCAGGGTCTTCCCTCCCAGTTTCCACCCAGCAATCTGCATGGAGCCTCTGGCGTTTATTCGTCATGCAGTGGGACTGAAATATGTGCTGCAAGCAAGGCAGTTCCGTGGGATGAAGTTACGGGCAGCTTCTCCCCGTCGTTGCTCGTGCTCTGTCAGTCTCTCATCCTCCCTGATACCGCTCCATTCTCCTGTCACTGTGTCCCTCCTGACTTAGCTGATACTGAGAGGTCCACTCAGCAGTAGCCGTGTCCAGTTTTTCACTGATATGTCAAGAACACTGATAGTTCCCCATAAACAAGGAATTCTGCCATCCCACTTTGAAACTCCCAAGAGAAAAAAGAGCTGACGTGAGGTTCGGGAGCTCTTACATAGCTCTCCAGTTGCAGAAGCTATGCACTTTGGAAAATCTCTTTTAAAACTCTTTGAAAAAAGGACTTTGACTGATTTGTTAGTTGTTCTTTCGGTTGACAAAATGGAATTCAGAGAAGACCCACCCCCTGCTGGCTGAAGCCACAGTACTGGGCAGATGGGAGGGGATGGAGCTCACACAGCAGGCTGGGGTTGGGCAGAAGGGGACGACTTGGATACAGGCTAAATGCATGCGCGTGAATCATTTGTTGGGTTGATTTTGTTAGTGTCTCTTTTCTTGCTCTTGAAGATATTTCTGTTTTATTCAATGCACTTCTCCTCCAGGCTCAGCATCTCATTTGTATTTGATGTTGTTTGTATTTGTATTTCTGCACCTGGTGAAATATCTGTCCAACAGCCGCGTAGGTGATTGCATTGGTCTCTAATACATCATTGGGAATTCACTGCAGGATCAAGGGGAGGCGGTGATGTGAGCAAACAGGACCCTGTTTGAACACCAGTAGCTTTAGTAATTGGTAAACAGAGTGAGAGAAACTGAGGCGAGCCATAAATAGATTAACGTTTCTGAAAATGTTCAGTTATACAAATGTCCTTCCTTAGGTGCTGCTTCTATTCACTGCTCAGAATAATTTGCTCCGGTGTAACTTCTGCGTGCAGCAACAGGTTTGCCATATGTTAGCACCTTACATGCTATGGCAGAGCTGCAGACTTCTTACTGTTCTGACAGTTGATCTACACAAAAGCTTTTTTCGTAAATTGTTTTGCCTCATTTTCTAATTGTCAACATTTGATTCTTGAGTGTAAAAATCAGCTTGAAATGCACTACTTCTGAAATTTCATAATAAAACATAATAGGGAGGGATTATCAAAGCAGCCTGGTAGGATTTGTTCTCATCATTATCTAAGACTGTTGGGAATATTATTACCCAGTCTTTTAAGAGCCCTAGAGGAAGAATTGCAGCGATATTTGTCCACTTGTGCACGTTCCAGGAAAGACCCCCTGGAACAGGACACGTGGTGCTGGATTGGCAGCTGGAGACAACGCGCCCCAAGCTCCCGGTAGCAGTGCTCCATTTGTGGCAGGGCAGGCAAAGAGGTGAGCAAGTCAAGGGTGGTTTTTGCTGGACATCCCACTGCCTGGCTGGGACAGGGATGCCCCACAGATATGGGCTGTGGCCCAGACGGGGCCGGTTCCAGGTCTCACCCCAGCCTGGCGGGATCAGTGAGAAATCTCTCTCCGGGTGTCCTTGCAAGTGCTGGGTCATAGTCTGGTCTCATTTTGGATCTCAAATAAAGTTTCCTTAAGCTGGGAACAAAGTGAGATGTAAAAATTGTAGGAGAGTTTTGCCCAGAGGAAACAGCTAGTGAGAAACTTTAAAAACTTTGTATTCAAGGCAATAAAGACAATTATATGCAGTTCACAGGATGCTGAAGCTGTTTGTTATGAAATTTGGGATGTAAATGGTGAACAAAGAGCGGTTGTGCTAACTGATGATTAAATCCTGACATGAGAAATTTCTACATGAATAGAATCTGGGACCTAAACGGATTCAAGACTGTTAGTCACCCGTCAGCTCACACCGAAGTTCGGCAGCCAAGGGAAGTCTTCAGGCATCTTATTTGTGCAAAGTTAAGCTGCTGGCAGGATTTTGCAGTTTGTGTAGACTGACACTGCCCTGTCAGATAAGATGAGTTCAAGAGGCTTTATCAAAGTGGGGTATGTATTTTTTTTCTACGGTCAGGAAATCGTATCGATGGAACTTTCTACTCCAAGTTGGAAGTAAGGTTGCAGCCAACTGCGAACTTAATATTGCCGTGGTGGGAGCTCATTAATATCCCAACAGGTGTGCTCCTGCATTATCATGGTCCTGAGGAAAATTGCCTTCTCTCGGGTGTTCTGAGGACTGTCCGTTGGTGAGGAGGCTCTGGTGCACCGCTTTATTCATCTCCCAGGAAGCGGCCGAGGAGAGGGCAGCTGCTGCGCGGGCAGCTCGGTGCTGGTGTGCCCCTGCTGTGGGTGGGCAGGAGGGTGGGCAACGTGCGGATTTTCCCCTAGAGCAACTCCCTTCACAACTTCAGTTTGAATTCCCGTTGCTTTTGCTCTGGAACACGCAGTCTCAGGCCTGGCGTTGGAGGGTGTTGCGTGCTGCGAGCGGCGTCCTGGCAGCCCACCGGGCAGGGTTCACCCTTGGTGTGTCCTGGCGTGGCTTTGGGCGCAGCTGCTCACCGTGCGGGCCCTGCTTTTCCAGCAGGGCAACTGAGGGTGGTTCGGGGATCCAGGGAGAGCTTTTCATTGGCAGAAGAAAATGAGATAAATGAAGAATAATGCTCAATGTTAAAAATAAATTAACATTAATTAATCAGTGACTAATGCAACGCTCCCGGCATTAATCGCTCACTCCCATTGCAATCAGAACATCAGCCAGGCAAACACTACGAAAAGCTCCGGAGTGCGATGTTTGCTGTAGTCCTGCTGGAAACACAAAGGCTGCCTCCACGAAATCCTGCCTCCCCCGGGACCTGCTCACCCAGCTGCTGGCACCTCTGTGCCCGTCGGGGAGCTCCGGGCATGGTCCCTGCCGTGACCTGCGGGCAGCAGCTGCTGCAGGCAGCGGGTTTTGCAGAAGGAGAGAAAAATGAATCATTTAGATGTGACAAAATATTTGTCTGGTTAATGAAAGTACTCCATTGAATTATTTCTTGTCCTACGCAGACAGAATCTTACAAAAATTCTTCTCTTCAGCTGAATGGCTTTATGTTGCTTTTTTTCATGCCCTGTAAGAGATGTTGGTAGAAAAACCAGTATATGCTTTGAATACTGAAGCGATTCGAACAGCCAGAAGTGGTTAATATTTTATGGACAGAGGAAAAAGACTTAAAAAACAAAGGGTCTCCTAAGTAATATAAGTATTGGAGCAAGTTCTGTAGAAGCCTTGCTTTCTGCAAAAGTGCAGAATACGGTCCTTTTGATTTTGAGTTGAAAAAGCCGTTGTTTACAAGTTGGAATACAAACACTCGCCACAGATTAAAAAATCATGTCCCGTCCCTCCTTTTATTTATAATTAAAACACAGCACTCGGCTATCTCAGTACAGCTCTGGGTGTGGGACTGCATGTTGTCTACTGGATGCTTGTCTAATTAGTGCTGGGTGAAGAGCACCCCTAGAGTCAGCCAGCTGGACGGCCCCGCTTGGAGCAGCACCGTCCGGTGGGGGGGTGAATTCAGCTGACAGCAGCTGACGAGGCTCCCTTAGCTGCGTTGTGCAGATGAGAAGGGAGCTTCCCTAACACGTCTCCAGTCGTTTATTACAGGAGTGATCACAGGCACAGCCAAATGAGGACTTTCAATTCTATTTGGAAGGCCAGGGAGCCCAGTATTTTCTGTGCAACCCTAAGGTGGATTAAAAATCGAGAACCTTGATAAACTGGTGTGGTTGATGTGTTTGTCTTTGGGAGCGGTCCCTAGGCTTTGCTGGCCCCCAGGCAAAACTCGGAGCAAACAAACCATGCAGCAGTGGTCAACGCCTGCTGTTCCTCCTGTCTGCCTCCACTTCATCTTCTTTAATTTTCTGTGACTGGAACACGTCTCAGCAAATGCCTGCGCGTGTCATAATTCTGGGTCATTTCGGTACCTTCCCTTACCTGCAGGTGTCCAGCAGCAGTTCTGCTGTCCAGCTCCGTGGCAGTGGCTGCTGGTGTGTGCCCAACGCAGCCCGTGTCCCTCGGGAGTGCCTCTGACCTCTGTGGGCAGGGAAGGCACCAAGCCAGAGCCTGGGGAAATGCAGTGCAGGCTCTTGTGAGAGGGCAGGAGAGCTAATAAATACTTGCAGAAATGCTGTGTAGAGAGAGGAGATGAGTGCGGAAGATGCTGGTACGGAGGCGTGAAATACTGACCTGTCCTCAGCCTAACCGTCCAACATCATTATATATGATCATGTTTGTGTATATCTCAAATCTTTTTTTTCCCCTCTTTGGCATCTCAAGTGAGAATTATGGAAGGCTCCTTAAATTAAGGAGCAGTCCCAGACTGTTACTCAAACAGTTGCATAATGTGTTTGGGGATTAACATGCTGTCAGCTGGATAACTGCTTCAGAGCCTTTGTTATCGAGGAGAAAACAACCCCAGACAATATTCCAGTCTGTTACAAAAAGCAACGTCAGTCTCCGTCACACGCTGCTGTGAGAAGGAAATCTTCCAAAAATTGACGAGGGCTGCTTCTGGCCTTCAGTCAGCGAGGACAAGTCTGGATTTTGACTCTGCTGAATTCAGCATCCGAAATAACGTGATGGTAGCAAACCCAGAACACCACTAAAAAGGGAATAGAGAGAGAAGGAATGGTTTGTGTGCGCTGTGTTTGATTGCATGAAAAGGAGGAAATTGTGAGTGTAAACGTATGCCCTGGTTTTGGATTGACTGGTGGTATTTTTGGTGGAACTTTCCACCCAAAGTCAATGAAAAGATTGTTTCTTTGATCTGTGCGTTGCAAAGGGACCTGCAGGGACCTGTGGATGGGTGCAGGGAAGGTGAGCTGAGGCTTGGCGGGAGCGGTCTGCTTTAGCTAACTGCTGTGACAAGTGCAATGCCTATGTGAATATGTATATTCATCGGAAATTATTTTTTTCTACAGATCCCACAAATCAGTTATGCCTCAACTGCACCCGAGTTGAGTGATGACAGGCGCTATGATTTCTTCTCACGTGTGGTTCCACCAGATTCCTTCCAAGCACAAGCAATGGTGGATATTGTGAAAGCTTTGGGATGGAATTATGTGTCCACTTTGGCATCTGAAGGGAATTATGGAGAAAAAGGAGTCGAGTCCTTCATGCAAATTTCCAGAGAGGCAGGTAGGCAATGCCCACGCTCCCTCCAGAAAATGCTGTGGAAGTGATTGATGTGGTTTTGTACCAAATGTTATGTTATTTTTCTGGAACATATATTTGATTCTAAAGTTGCTCCAGTCCTTTGCAATGCCTCTGTAATGGCTCCCAGATGCTCTCATTCCTAAATTGCTTATAGAGTTTCAGAGAGTCTGAAACGTTAGTGGTTTCAATCATTTCTGGAGAAAATAGAAAACCCAGAGTCTTATCAAGCTTGTAGTATTGCACTGGACAGCATTATATTGTGTTGACATGGGCAGAGGACAGATTTTAACATGCTGAGCTTTTATCTCTCCACAGCTAGAATTCTTTTGAAGACTGCTTGTTGCTAGACGTTGACTTTTGTCATGCTGCTGCCATTCACATTTCAGACTGCTGCCTGATTGTGCATTGCTTTTCTGTAGCATTTCTCTTGACCATTTCTTTTGATAAAACTTGAACATCTCACCTGGAGGCTCAGAGATTGCTGTCCTGGGATAAGGGGGGCAAGAAGCCCAGCAGCATGGTGTGAGGCCATCAGGCCTTTGCTGTTTTTGTTGTTGCCTGAATGTTTCATTTAGTGATGTCCCGAGAAGGCCAAAAATGAAAAATAAGCATTTTCAGTGTGCTGGAGAACATTACTCATGAGTGAGAGACGTTTCAAGAGGACAGGGAAATCCTGCATCTTGCGCTGGGTCAGGCTGACGGTATAGAGTGTTGAACCATCACCATTTGGGTGACAGAAATCCTAATCCTACAGTTTGTCTGCTTGTTCTGCTCAGAACACAGAGCAGACCTGCCCTGGGGGGGTGACTGCTCCGCCAGCACGCTCATCTCCTTGTCGCAGTAACTTGTTCTTCAGATGAGGCAGCTGTAGATTTCCCCAGAGATGATGAAACAGGAGGACTTCGGATGGCACCTCGGGGAGTACAGCTACACATCCACGGCAAGCTGATTTGCAATGCTGAATCATTAACATTGGTAAACTGAAATATTCAAAGTTGATTCCTGTGCTAGTAAGGAGAAAAAAGCAGACGATGTCGTTCATTAGTGGTGAGATATGAGACCCATCTCCAGAACTGCACACTTTTGTGTTAGGATATTAGAAACCCAGGGGGGATTGGAAACCCATCCTCACGTTCTGTTGTGCTCCCTGAAGGAATTTGCAGACGTTCCATCCCGTAGCTGCTCTGGCATCACGTTGCATAAACCCAGCATAACCCCAGCTGTAATTCAGTACGGAATATCAGGACCCACTAGCCGGGTGGGTAAGGGCCTCTCGGTCTGGGGCAAAGGGGCTCGTGCAGGACGGCGCTGCCATGCCGCACCCGTCACGGGGTTCTGCTGCTTCTGCGGTTCGGGGCTCTGCTGGGGCGTCCTGGTGCCGGGGTGTCCCAGTGCCAGTGCTGACCTCGCTGGGTTGCAGGAGGAAGGCTGAGTGTGAAGGGAAGGGGCTTTGGAGGGTGGAATCGGAGCTCTTGTGTTCTGTTGGTACGCAGGAGGAGCCTATATTTGCATAAATTTGTCTGTTCGTTTGAATGCATATTTATGTGGTATTAAAGAAAATGGGTTTGGATTTAATACCATAGGAAGTGACAAATACCAGTGTTCATTATAATTTAAAATTTACTTTATTTGCAAATACCCAATGTTGCAAAATCATACCCAAAAAATGTGTTCTCTATGTCAAGGACAAACTCTAGCTGAATAGTACTGCATCACTTCGTGGACTTTCTGTAGGATTTCTGGGGGAGTTTAACCCCTGTCTGCACACTCTTGCTCTTCTGAAGCCTGAGGAAGTACCAGGAGGTCCTGCTGCAGATGGAGCATCTCCTGCCCTCCTGCTGCAGGGGCTTCGTGGAGCAGTGGCGGCCCTGCCCGTGTGCTGGGGCTGCTGAGGGTGCAGCAGATTGGGGTTGCTCCTGGCACCCCATGCAGCCACAGCTCACCCCTGCAGGCTTGTGCTCGCCTGGGGGAGGTTTTGTTCCAATTAGCTGGTGGCCAGGCTGCCAGGAGGCTGCTGCAATGCCAGGGCTGGAAGGAGGCCCCTGAAGAAGCAGTGACAGCAGTAGTTTGACCAAGTCATGGCCACGGTCGGTGTAGTTTGCAGCTCCTCAATCAAGTTATTCAAAACGGTCTGATGGCCAAGGGCTGCGTGAGTGCGTGCAGGGAGCAGTCCTCCTGACGAGGAACAAAAAGGGCAGAAAGTTCCACAGGACAGAGGAATGTAACCAATATCAGCGCGCTTCTGGCAATAAATATATTTGTGTGTTCAGACACCCAGGACCTGAGCTGTGCCACTTTGGCCGTGACACCGCTGTCACAGCGCGGTGACAGCGAGGACCCGGGGCAGGGAGCGCTGGCGGTGGCCCTGCTGCCGTGCCGGTGGGTGGACACAGTGCTTGGGGTGCTGGTCAGAGCTCCGTGAGTCACAAAACTCGGGCTGGAGGCAATAACGGTGCTGCAGTGGTGGGAGGAGATCCCGTTCCTCTGATAGGGGGGTGGTGGCTCCTCTGCTCCTGCAGACGCTGTCGTTAGCCCGCAGACGGCTGCCTCGTACCTCGCATCAGTGTGTTTTGGCAGAAAAAAGATCTAGTCCAGAGGTACCAGCACGCTTACTATCTTTGGCCTGGAATCTGTCGCAAGCTAATTATGCTAAATTCAGTGTTTCGGCCAGGCTGGTTTCTGATTGAGCCAAGATCTTAGGAATGGCAAGGATGAGCAGAAGGCATTATCCACGTTGAGTGTTTAAATGTGCTCTGGTATATAACGACTTTGCTTGATCCTTTGAGTTAATAATTCTTCACAAAGTGACTTTTATTATGAGTGCTTCAAGCGAGTTTGAATATGTCATTGTGGCGGGGATGAGGATTTGAAACATGCTCTGCAGTCAGCGGGATTAATAAATTAGAGAATGCTCTAATTACGGAAAATCTAAAGGACAATTTCAGATTATTAATGAAATGACTGAATACTTGAATTTCAAAGATTAATTCATCTTTGATTTTTTTAAAAAGATTAATCTGTACCAGAAGGTTAATTGCTATCTGTAAGAAATATATATATTGAAGCCGTTAGCAAAAGATCACTTGAGTGCCTCCTAACAGATAAATGAACCATCTTAGTATGCATTTATTCATCTTTTTCTCTCCCGGAGTTGTCCGCTCCTGTGCCCTGGCTGCTTCGTTGTGCAAGAACCGTGGCCCCCGGGCCCCGACGGGCTCCTCCTGAGCTCCCTCTGCCCCCTCCCTTCTGCCTGCCCGGAGCCCCGTGCCCGAGCTGCAGCCCCAGGACTGGGCATTGCCCACAGCAGGGCAGCATCTGGGCACGATGCGCAGGCCAGCGCTGTTGCATCACACAGAGCAGGCTGCCAGCAGCGGTGTGTCGATGTGCAGGCCAAGAAGTCATCTAGATGTTGTTCTAGGCCACCTGGAAGGGCTGGGGATGGAACATTCTGGAAAAGCACGTCTTCCTGCTCTGTGTACACTAAGACACGAAAAGGAGATTAAAGCCCTTGTACCAGAGGGCTGATGTGATTACTGTGTACGCTGGAGCTTTTCCCAACGACGTTTACTTGTGGTGTCATATTTGTGAAAAGGGTATCATCACCTTGACAGAACAGAGAGGCAGAATAAACTTTAATCCACTCTCACGCAGGAAGCACAGCACTTGCAACATTCTCTTCATCTTCTTTTCCTTTTCATTTTTTTTTTTCTGAAGATCTTTTTGCAATATTCATTCCTTTAATTCCTCTGTTTCCGTGATCCTCAGGAGCTGTGCAGCAGCTGTTACGTAAGGCTGGGAACATCTGCACGTGGTGGGGCTGGCCGGGGTGCACGAGCTGCAGGGCTGGGGTAGCTCAGAAGCAGAAGAACCATCAATAAAGGTCCATTGTCCGGGCAAAGAGGGACCCTTGGGATTTTGGATCCTTCTCCTTACCCTAATTACGTTGTTTTTTTTTTTTTTTTTTTTTTTTTTTCCCAGCAGTGATGCTGAACAGTATTTCTGTCCTCCAATTGCATCTTGCATTTCTTTTTATCTTGTTTTTTCAGCTTTATATTTGCTAGTAGAAAATAGATGTGTGCGCACTCGTCTGTACCTGGATGAGATGCATTGTCCTTACAGCTAACAGAGTTAACGTGCCACCCCACCTGAAGCACGTGAACCATTTTTTTGTGTGCCATTGTAATCTAGGTATTCAGTGAGATGGAAGTTGACATGCCAGCCTCAGTGACTCACACGGCGTTTTTCTAGGCTCCTGTAGACCGGTTCAGCTGCCCACTAAGATCCTGAATCTGCATTTTTGCAATAGAACTCAATTTTTGTGCCATCTTTGGGAATCCCATTAGCACAAATTATTGCTGGATAGCGTGAGTGAAGTCATTGCTGCGAGGGGCTGTGCACACTGACGCTGTTCTGAGGGGAGGGAGGCCATTCTGCCTGCGTAACTCAGACAGAGCGCTGATTCCCATTGCCAAGTAGAAACTCAAAATCCCGTTTGTTTTAGAAAATGCCTTGTATCTCCTTGGCTGCCAGTGTAGCTCCCGTAACTGAGATTTGCTTCATACCTTGCCAACAGAAATATAAGAAATAATTTGCGGAAGAATTTTCTTTGAACTGTAACCGACCCAGTAGAAGATGCACTGGGCTTCATCCTCGAGGGGGCTTTGGGTTACAGCTAGAGTTTAATGGTGTCCTGACAGTGGGAAGGAAACGAGCGGCAGGCAAAGCAAAGCGTGCTTCTGCAGAGCCAGCCTGCCGCCGGGTCTGGGCTCTGCTGCGAGAGGCAGAGGAGCGGACGGGCCACGGCCTTAGTTAGGGTGGTGGGGGGCTTCTGGCTTCACCCCGGTGTTGGTTAAAGCCCACCGGGGCCTGAGCTAACGCTGAGAAACCCTCTGGACACCTGGCTGTCACAACGCTGTGAGTGCAGTCTTCATCTGTTCAGCAGCACGTCCTCCTACCTGAGGCACAGCAGATCGGGGGGAGCTGGCTGCCTTCTCTGTGGAAATGAAGAGTGACGAGACCTGAGCTGCCCTTTCGCAACACCCATTTCTCTCACAGGGAACGCAGGCACCAAATACAAGCATGAGATTAAGGAATTTGAATGTAAAACATCATCCCAGCATGGGTATATGTGTGATATGTATATTTTCCTGTATTTTGTTGTCATTTGAAGATAAATACACGGTATAGATTTATAGGGTTCTTAGGATTTTTTTCAGGTAGGTACAGAAGCTGGTGGGAATTAGGAGCACATGCTTTAGATAGCTGGAAATTCTGCAGCATCAGACTCCTGTCTGCCTGAATTGTGTTAGAATTCTGGGCTGAAACTTGCAGGGGTCTGAGTAATTCTTCCTTCTCAAATAGACTCATGTAAAATCGATAAAATAGAGTTTGGGGAGAAGGAAGGAGATAAAGATGTGACACTATGACTACCTCGGTGTCTACTTATGTGAAATTTGAGACCAGTTCCGTGCTGATACAGGGAGAAACTTTCATTCTGTCCTCTTGAATGATCTCACACAGCTGGTTTCCTGGCTAAAAAGAATTTAGGTATTATTGGAAAGCTGTAACAGGCTGTTGTGTCACAGTTACAGCATAAGTCACCTTAATGATAATATCTGCCTTTTTATGGCATTTATTGAACATTTGGAAATTGCTTTTCAAGGAGCAGAATAAAATTGGAAAAAGGAAGGTCTTGTTACTAAAGGAATAACTGCCAGCATCCTTTAAAAACGTTACCCCAAATTTAAGAAAACATTGCTTTCATGGCCATATGAAATGTACCTTGTGGATCAGCTGAAAATAAGTGATTGGTTAAGTTCTTGTTGTCATAAAGCAGGGAAATATATTGCTGAGACTTTATTTTTACCAGGAAAGTTAGCCTCAGGGAATGCTCCTGTGTTTTGCAGTGTGTGTGTCCCATGATACAGAAGTAAAGGAGTTGGTTTGATGCAAATTCAGTACGTTATCCAGGTTTTGCTGTTTGTTTGTTTTTTTTTTTTTTTTTTTTTTTTTTTCATTTGTCTTTTGAGAAGTTTTCTGCACCTCAAGGGTAGTGTGCTCCTCGTGGTAAAGATAGCAGTATGGAGCAGAAACAGAGAAGCAAGAGCCTTCATGTTCATTCTGCATCCATCTTCTGCTGGGAAGAATGTAAATCTCCACAAAACAAACAACCCAGTGCTGGAGACATTAGGGGAAGGGAGATAAAGTCTGTTAATGTGCCTCTGGAAGCCTGAGGAGAAAGTCATGCTGAAGTTCGAAAGCTGATGTTGTCTGGGGAGGAGTGCTAGTGGGGAAAGAGGAGAGCTCGGATTTAGTGAGCAGGAGGAGGAAGGAAGAAGTCTGTGGGAACAGCAAGGCAGGTGCGACTGCTGGGGGAAGGAGAGATGAAAAGCTGAAAAACGAAAATTGATAGAAGTGGCTGGAGCTGGAAAGATTGAATCACAGCAGGAAAAAAAATCCACGAATAAGGAAGCTTTGCCATAGAGAGTGGGCTAGAAAACGGTGTTTATTTCACCAAAACCCCCATGATTGCAGAAACAGAGCTGGCTTTGATTCTGCGATAGAAATCCTTAGCAAAGCCCATTTCTTCTGCCGGAGGACAGTGCAGCCCTTCCTAGCCCATCGCATCCGTATGCCCTCGCTCTTCCCTGCGCCTCTTCTCCGCCTCCCAGCCACCCGGGGCGGGTCCGAAGCCTCTGCCCCCGGAGCCTGTCCCAGCGCAGGGCGATGCGCCCTGTCACCTTTCCTGAGGAGCAAAATGGATTTCACAAACTCCTTCTGCGGAGGCAGCCCCTGCTGTCATCGTGCCTTTCCCTGTGGAAAATAGAAATATTGTGATTACACTGAGGCTTTCCCACGGGATGTGTCTGCTTTGCAGGGTAGGATACATTTGCTGGAGCATCATTTGGGACCAGCTCTAAATGCAGTTCTGCATCTGAAGGGTGAAATGTAATTGAATGCAGCAAGTTACTCCAGTTTCTGTCATTGAAATCCTGCATCCCAGGAGGGAACGCAAAATATCGCCTCGTCTTGTACCTTCCCCTCTTGCCAGTCCCTTTCACTTTGTGCTAATGCAGGGAGCAGCTTTCATAGCCATGGGGGAGCAGCAGCACATAAGTAGTGCTGAGATGCGTCTTCCATCACGCACCCTCCCCTGCCTTCTCCATTCCTCCTCAGCCAGCAGAGGATGACAGACACCTCGAGGCTTTTGCCCTCTGAAAGGGAAGGTGGCACTTGGGCACCACTGTGGTCTCCAGGAATGTTGCCTGCCCCAGCTCTGGAGCCATCCAGACCTTCCTTACACCATCCCCCAGTGCAGAAAAACGATCAACAAGGGAAAAAAGCTCACTCGGCAAAACCATGGCAGATATGCCATGAATTATGATCAATGAAGTTGATACTCTGTTCTTACAGGTTTGTAGGAAAGTTATTTAGCAAGACAGCGTTTGGAATACCTGAACAAACTCCTTGCTGTGGTACAGGGCTGCCCACATCATTAGCAACAAAAGAAGACTTCGTATGTGTTTCACTGAAGGTGAAACACTAAACTTTGAGTAACACAGAGGCAACTCAAACACACGGATGTTTGCTTGAAATGTGAGTCAGATTTTACGCCAGCACTGGATCTCACCGTGCATATCTGAGCTGTCTCCCTGCTATGAGAAATGGCAACACTTTGCTGGGTCGCTGTCTGTCTGGAAGAGCACAGGAATGACAGAGACCAGCCCTCTGTATCTGGGATTTGTGTTTAAAGTATAACGTTCTGCTTAAGGTTAGACACGCTGTCCCTGCAGCTGCTCGGTGTGCATCCCTTGCAGGAAAAGCTCCTGCAGCCCTGGGCTCCAGCTCTGCTCCTGAGCGAGCCAGGTGAGGCTGATGAGGGATTTAAATGGAGCAGCTCAGCTGTTGTGCTGCTGCACCGACCCGCCTAGGGTGGGAGCAGCCCTGAGCATGGGTTTTGGGGCTGCTCTGTCCTGGTGCTGCTCAGTGAGGTTCTTCAGGTGCTGGTGTCCTGCTGCCAGCACATCCCTGCTGGTGACCCGGCCCCAGGGCTGTAAGGGAATCGGCTGTCTGAAAAATAAATGGTGCTCCCAGGTAGCTGCCCTGCGATGGAAGTACTGGATGCAGTAAGTCTGCCAATGGCTGCGTCAGCCAAGGAAACACTCTCTAAGCACTGGTTGAGGTATTTTTTAATTCCTGGAATGTATTTGGTTTCTCCCCATAATTTCACTAACCCATATGTCTAATCGACCCTTTAATTAACTCTCATTTTATGTTATATCTGTACTCTGTTCTTTGGTAGCCTGATATTTTTTCCACAGATATCTCTTCTCCTTTTCAAGTATCCCAGCGCTGCCCTTGGCCCCAGGCTGCCCTGCAGCTTCTGGAGCCCCCAGGGCAGGGCTGAGGCTCGAGCAGAGCAGACTCAGTGGGTGAAATTCTAGCTTTGCTGTGAAACGGTGTCTCCTCTACCTAAGCCTCTGCACTGTGGCACCAGCAGTACAACCGCGTTGGTCTAAAAGCCATTTTGAAGCAAGTATGACCACGCCAGCATAATCTCAAGACTTGACGTCAGCTACAGGTATGATTATTTCTACTGATTCAGCTTCTTCCAGGCCCCCACGTTGAGCTGTGCTGATCGTAGGGGAGATGCCTCCAGGTGGAGGTCTGCCCTGGTGCGCCTGGATGCTGTGAGCTTGTAGGGCAGCAATCCCAAACCTAGCAGCTTTTCTGCTTAAAAAATGAGGGATTTCACTGACACGGCCATGTCTTAGGAAGAGCGTGGGATGAAGATGTGAAGCAGCAGGAAGCTAATTTGAAAGCTTTTCGCTGACTTTTCATTGCTGTTTATGTATTTCTTTTAAGGCCAATTTTATATCCAGGCAAAAGAAAGTCTAGACAGATTGTCTAAAATCTTTTATTAGCTAATTAAGATTATACGGCTGGTGTATCGCTGCTGGATAACGTGTGGACTCTGGTTAAGAAATGGCTGTTGTTTGCAGCATACACCTTTTGCCAAGCTAGCTTTTATTATTCCTTGTGATTGCTCTTTTCATATCTGACTATTTCCACATCAAAAACAAATCCCACTTGAAATCTCATGATTGGACATCTGAATCTATATAAAGGAGCCAGACAGCCTTGGTTTTCTCCAAAATACTGAGCATTCGTGGTTTCCAATAAAAGTGATGTGAGATGCAATTGCTCTGTGTGCGCAGAAATCAATCCAGCCTTCAGCGGCTGTCTCCACGCTGTGGCCTCAGCATTCGTGTGGGGCGGGAGATTGACAGCGCTGAAAGCTGAGCTCTGGGGCTGTGATGCAGCGGCCTGGTGACGTGTCTTATCAGAGACTAAATCCCAGAAGGAGTCATGCTCCCAGAGAGTAACACCATTCACTTTGATAGATAACTCGTCTCTCTTCTGAGCCTGCTGGTTTATCAAAGAAGGCCTTTTCTATATGGAGCTTGGGGTGAGGTGTGCTTTCTTTGGATGTTGGTTTCTTAATGTTGGTCATATTTTGCCAGCTCAGACTGAGCGATACAAACGGTATCTTGTTTACCCTGAGCCAGGGTGGATTTGCACTTGGATATTCCCAGTTTCTACTGAGTTTGTTACCTCTCAGTGATCCCCCTGATCGTTTCTTGCATTCTCTGTTCTTATGCGTGTTCGTAACAGCCAGAACTTGTCTCAAACTCCAGTTGCTGTAATCAAATAGCTTTTATTTATTAACATCAGGAGGGAAGACAGAGAATCAGCATCACAAAGTCGCGGCCCGAGTACATAGTACACAAGCTGTTCCTTGAAATAAACATCTTTTGAAAAATCTCGGCAGAAGCTCTGGGGCAGCATAGCCCCTCTCTGTGCTCTTCACACTCAGCTGCCCTATATTGCCACCGCTCCGTAACATGCACTAAGAAAGCAATTAGCGCTTTTGAGTGCTTTGCAAAATTTTATTAGTCTTCTCCCTCTCCAGGCGCTGGCAAATAATGCTGTTTCACTTGAGATTTCTTTGATGCATTTTTTCTCAGTCTTTTCCAAGAACGAATACAAGAGATGAAGTTCTAGGGCAATCAACCCAGCAGCTTACAACCCTGCTTCTTGAGAGCTTCAAAACTCATAAAAGCACCGCCTCTTTGCAAAGCCATGCCGCCTTCCTGCTCTGTTTCTCCCTTCTTCCATTCATTGCGTTTGTCTGTGCTCCCTCTGCAATTCCAGGTTAAGGGCTGCAGGAACTTCCGTGTCCAAGAAAGCCATTCTTGTAGCTGGAGAACAAATCTCTCTTCTTTCTTATCCATTTCCTCCCTTTTCACTGGGAAATATGAAGAAGAATCTTGTCACTCTAGAATTAAAAATAAAAAATAGGCAAACAAAGGAGCTTCTTGCACTGGGAGAGGCTGCACAGTTGCTGTAGCCTGGGACTGTGCCCAAACACTCTGTGGTAGAAATCTGATTTCATGTTTGGTTGCTGCTGTTTGATTTCCCTGAGAAATTTCAATGACCTCCCTAGCACAAACAAAGAAGACATGCTCTTTTTACTGTTTCTCAGATTCTAGCAGGTTTCAGAGCAAAACCCATGCAGTTCTTGTCAGATTCAGAAACCCTTTCTTAAAGCAGAATGCTACTGATTAAGATTCAGTGACTTTTTTTTTTTTTTTAAAGGAGCTAGGATTCATAAACATTAAAAATAGGAAAGATGCAATTTGGATGCCATTAGTCCTTAAGCTGCGTTTCTCTTTCATACATGAATGCAGGCAGGTGTATTAGCAGCTGGGTTTGAATATAGGATTTTTCTTGCCCTGTCCTACTGCAAAAATGGTTTAAAATGTTAGGTATTGAAAGCTCATTTGCAGCTATGTCCTTCGCTCGTCTAAGTGGCTGTGTCAGGAATTGATCTCCATCCAAGAGGAGCTCTCACTCTCTTTTTTAACCAGCCTGCCTCTATACAGTGTCACTTGTGATGACAAATCATCCCGAAATCCTCCTCAGCCAGGGGCTGGGAGTGCCGGCAGCAGCGTGCGGCACGAGGGCTGCTCCGTGCTCCTGCCCACGGGGTGCAGAGGCTCCGTGAGGGATCTGCCTCCAATTTAGCTTCCAGTTTTAAGGAGCAAGCCTACAATTATGTAGATTTACAGCTTCCCTTCCTCCCCGCTCCAGAAGCAGAAGCCTTAACATGAGTTAATTATGGTGTCCCGTATCTCTCAGAGCATCTCTGCAGTGTCAGAGATGTGCAGGAGATCCCTAGGCGTGCTTGCTGTGTGGGGCAGGAGGACAGCTGCGGTCACAAAAGAGGCATGTCTCAGCCTTGTCTGTAAAATCAATGTGATGTGGAAGGGATGGAAGAAGGAAAATACTGCCCTTGCGCCTACTGTGTTTGTTACTAAACCAAGGTGTTGGCCAATTTATTTCTCAAGGTTAACTGGTGCGCCTCATCTCTGGTCTTGTGTGCTGTGGTACAGGATTTCATCGCATGCTGAATTACAGAGAACAGCACTGATAGGGAATTAATCTAGCAGAAGACTGGTTGGCCGCTCAACGTATGCAAATAATAGTCATAAATGAAACCAAAGATTTAGAGACAAGATCAGAAAAGTGCAAAATCTTAAATATTCAGAGGCATGGTATATGACAATGACATGATCAGACAAAGAGTCACATTATTTTAACTAAGAGCCATACTTAGAACAGCCTGAGAGAACATCATCTGGGGAGAGAAATCTGCCTAAGTGAGAAAAATGAACTATCCTCTCAACTTCTGATTTTCCTTTTCCAATGTGTGGACTGGGGGAAACGGATTTAGAACAAAGATCAGCGCTGTCGTTATATCAGTACGACTTACTGTAAAGTGCTGGGCACTGCGGCTGGAGAGGGAAAGGTTGCCAGGCTAAATTAATTAGAGGAAAGTCGTGAAGAGTAATTGGCAATAAGGGCTCATAGATGTGGTCACTGGCATTCTAGCATGCAGTTGTCAAAGCATATATCGTACTTGGGAAAAACATCCTTCAGTTCCATGAATAACCTTCAAACTTCAATAAAGATAGCTTTATGAATAAAGGATACTGTGGGTCTTTGAAATAATTTATTTCTGTTTGCAAATTGCAGCAGCTGACACCAAGTAAATAAAGGTAATATGCCATGGTGTCTCAGAGATTAACAGAAAACAGAAAAGTGGTTTTCGTATCTCTTAAAAACAGAAGTTTTTAGCCTTTCTTCTTCTTTAAGGGGAAAACTACTTAGCCTGTCAAATTTAGCATCTTCCATGGAAACAGGCTGGGGACCAGGCTGCCCGGTTGCTCCTGTAACCCCAGAAAGAAGCACAGGAAATGTAAAAGGAAGAGCAAACTGCAGATTTTCTGCGCTGCCGTTGCAGGTGGATTCCTGACGTGCCTTCGCACGATGCAAGCCGTCTTTGCAGCAGAAATCCAGCCTTGATCAGCCCTGTCTGTTGAGCCCTTCGTTTCACATGTGGAGTTGAAGGGAAGAAAAAGCCTTTTGTTACCTGACTGTGGGCTTGGATGCTTTGTGCGTGTCTTGCTGCAGGCCCGCCGTGGCTGTCAGTGCTGGGAGCTGCATGCTCCTGTCGCTGCCTTGCTGCCTGCATGCGGAGCTGTGCAGGGCTGACTGCCAGTCCGAACGTCTATGGCAGGAAATCCTAACAGACCCACCGTGCCTTTCTCATGGGTCTGTGCCTCTTGGGCTTGTCATCTGACGCGCCATCTGCACTCCGGGACATCGATGATCGTGACACGCTAGACAAAAAGGAGACAACGTCCATTAGGGGACGAAGCAGGAGGTGATACTGTGGCGTGCAGGGCGCTGAGTCTGATGGGATTGTACGCAGGGCAGGGCATGGCGTCACCTCCCATCTCTCCCTCAGACACAGCTGCTTAAAATAGTTTGAAGAGAACTTTAGGCGGAGAGGAAGCATCATCAGAAAGGATCCTACTTGCAAAATTAGGGATGAAACAGAGGAAGAAAGGCAGGAGTGATGTGGGCTTCCCGTCTGCATCAGAGGAGCAGTGGGGCTGGACCCGTAAAAGGGGCAGCAAGCGTGAAGCAACAGCACATTGGGAGCGAAGCAGCTGACGAGATGGATCGGGTGGGTGAGGGGGGGATTTAACAATGCCTACCAGTGGGACCAGAGGGGCTGGGCAGGGCGGAACGCCGACTCCGGCAGCGACAGCCTCGCTTCTGCACCATTTCCAGGTCGTCATTGGCGGGCATTTGCCTCTCCCTGGTTTTCTTTGGCTTNGAGGGGGGGATTTAACGATGCCTACCAGTGGGACCGGAGGGGCTGGGCAGGGCGGAACGCCGACTCCAGCAGCGACAGCCTCGCTTCTGCACCATTTCCAGGTCATCATTGGCGGGCATTTGCCTCTCCATGGTTTTCTTTGGCTTCTTGTTCCTGCAGTTGTTGATCTCGGTCTGCTTGCCGTGAGCATAGTGCTTCCGCTGTAGCGCTTGTTCCTGTCAGCCAATGGAAGCGTAGAATGTAAGGTTATGGGCTGTTTGAAGATGAAATGCTTCTCAGAGTTGGCTTGAATAAAGAAGTCCTCCGAGGTTACGTGTAACAGTTCCCAAGGCTTCATTAGTGACGGGCAGGAGCAGTGGGCTGATCTGCATGTTTGTGAGGAGTTACAGCAGATAAAAGCCAACATCCAAATCAGATCTCCGCGTTAGAAAGCTCCTATATTTCTGATAGAATTACACCCCCTGGAAGGAAAGAGGGATTTATTCCCTTCCCCTGTGACGTGAATGGGTGCTGGTAGCCCTGTGTTAAAGATGAGGAATGAGAGGCTCCCGTGTGGCTGGGCTGCAAAATTCCGCCCGGACTCTCTTCCACTTGGTGCGGGGACGATTCTCGCTTGTTCAGGGCAGAGCTCCAGCCCTTGGAGCCGCTTGAGAGATTTCCAGTCCCGTTACAGCCGAATGGCGAAAGTTTTCTTTGCCAGTCTTTGCGCATCCTTATCAAGTTTAAATGTCTCATTGCTTTAGCAGCTGATGTTTTTCTTGAAAAATTAACTCTTCTGTAAAAAATGACGTGCTTTCAGCGAGATAAGCTGTTTGATTCTGTCAGTTCGTTTTCTAAGCTTCCAGTCCTAAATCAAATATGTTTAAGGGGAAACGGTTCAGTCGTCGGCTACGACGCGTACGTTGCTCATCTCCGTGTTATTTAGATAAGGTATTATTATACTGTTCTCCTTTGCATAGATGCATTCTTTTACCGGTTAAATCATTTTTATGTAAACATTCAAGGAGACTTGCATTCTACAAAGATTAAACAAGAAAAGAGATTGGCAGCACAATGGGACTCGGTCAAATGTTGGAATGTATTAACAGGGAAGGGGACAAGAATGAAATCTGACGTGCGATTTTGCTCATAATCCTGGAATTTCTCCAAAGCTCCTATAGATAGTCTCTCTTTTCTTATAACTAAATCTCCCATGTCCTTCGATCTAAATCTTCTGTGTCCATCAAAATGCCCCAGTCACTGCAGGAAGGTTACCGACACTGGGAATAACGTGCTGGTGATGAGATGCAGATGTTGATCGCTCTTGGTAAATAATGATTTTTTAACTTGGCATGTGGCCACGATGTCATCCCCAAGGAGGACGAGGGAGGAGAAGTTGAACGCTGATCAGAGCAGAAGGTGAGGGCCAAGCTGCCTCCGTCTGTCTGTCCTGGGGCTGGCATCACCCTGCGGCTTGAGGGGTGAGGCTCCTGCTGCTCTCGGTGGTGGTCGGTGGAGCCTCTGTGAGTGTCACATCGCATCATTCAGAAAACGTTTCTCAAAAAGCTTAAGAGTGGGAAATCTGTGTAAATAATGGTATTTCTGGCCTGGAGTCCTGCATAGGAGAGGAGCCTTGTGCTGTGGGATGGAACGGGGGTCAGGGAGGATGGAGGCAGTCTCCCAGGCAGCAGACAGCCCTAAGGCTGCTTGCAGCAACAGAGTCCTCCCCAGAGGAGCACGAGTTTGTGGAGAAGGGAGCATTGCAGTTAAACTGATTATAGAGAGCAGCTCAGCGTTTCTGATAAAATAATTACTCTAACTTTTGTCCATTTTCTGTATTCTTTATTCCCCGATGCAACCATCCCACATTGCTTTCAAGCCAGTGGTGCGGCTGAGAAGGCTGATTAAATTGCAAAGCAGACTTCTAAATGAAAGGATCCATATCTAGCTACACTCATTATCAGTTCCAAGAAATTAAATCTACCATAAATGATTTACTCTGAAACAAATCAAATAGACATTGGGAAGACGAAGGGCAGAGTGACCGTAAGATTGCATCTTGGTGGAAGGAAGCAGTGATCAAAAAAGCACCAGATAAAACCCAGGCCTGGCTTCTTCTCCCAGAGGTTGCATCTTTGCACAGAGTCTGGGGCAGGTATCCTTGTCCTGAATATCCTGTAAGCTGTGCAGTGGTGGAGGGTGCAATGTTTGTCTCAAGGAATTGGAAATCTTTTATGGCTGGCTATTGCATAAGGCCCTCTAACACTCAGGTTTTGTCTGTACAGATTGCTGTTCCCCTCTGCAGATTTATGTATTCATTATTCCTTCAAGGATGTGAATATAAAAACCTCTAGAAATTCACCTTTGCTCTTGTTGAAGACAGACATAAACAAGAAGCTCAGAGCGGCAGCGTTCTTCAAGCTGTGGTTAAAAATAACGCAGAGACAGCCTGCACGGTGCCGTGCGGTGACTTCCCATCTTCTGCTTTCTGTTTTCCGTCAAAATTTGTGTGTGTCTCTCTCTTATCTCTCACTTATATGATGCACTGTGAAGATGCTTCACGGGTGCTCATCCACGTTCCTTAAACCTCCCCAGTTTGTGGCGTGGGGCCTGCCGTCACCCATCCGCAGGGCGCGCGGAGCCTTTAGGAGCGAGCTGCAGAGATGGGATGTGCAGGAGCCCCAGGAATGCCCCAGCTTGTGTGCAGACCCCCAGCTGGTTCAGCCTGCTGCCTGGCGGGCTTCCCAGAGCAGATGTTGCCCCTATGTTTCAAATAATAATAAAAATCATGAAAGAGGCAACTCCCCCAATCTCTATGCCATTATTTTTAAAATTTTGTGCTGCATGTTGTCCTGAGCATCCTTGGGCGTGTTCCAGTCCAGCATTTGGTTCAATATCGAGTGCTGGGGAAAGCTGGATGTTGAATCTGCAGCTCTGCCACAGATTGAATTCAGGGCTTTGGCCAATTCTTTTTTTTTTTTTTAGTGGAATATTCCAAAGCCGACTGAGGTCAAAAGAAGTCAATGAAATTTTTCACCGCGCTATTTCAGCTTCCCCAAGGGTAAAGTCAGAGCAATGCAGGTTTGCTTCACATCTAGGCTTCCAAATGTTCTCAGCCCTGGAAGACGCTGTAGACCAGGGAAGCTGTGGTTGTTAGCTGGGACTGTGAGGCACCAGATGCAGTCAAATACAGCAGCCCCTGCAAAATCACTGCTTTATAGCATGCACTGATCCTCGTCTTGCCTTTATTTCAGGAGCCACCCATATTGCTGCTGAACTTGCATTTTAAGTTTTAGTTGGTCTTAATTCACACATTTATAAAAAGTACATGATTTTTCCTGTAAGTTCATTTTTCAAGCAAAAATGCTGTGATATGGAACTTCGTCTTATCTCAATGCATGTTGATGAAGTTTTGGCTTGCTCCGGCTGATCTCGAGTGTTAAATTAGCCTGAAGGAAGAGTCAAGGCAGGAAACTTCAGTACTTTTCACAGGAAAGAAAAAATGAGATCTGTTCTGAAAACTTTCCATATTCTTAGACCTATCCAGCTAGGTGAAGTCACGCTGTCTCCAGTGCAGAGACTGCCGTGATGTGTTTGTTCTGAAATAAAAACAGCCAGATTCCCTGCGCTGTCCAGCTCAGGAATTCACATTCATTCCATTTCACTTCCCATTTCCAGGTGTTAATTCATATCCAAGTGGCCATATTCTTCAGTTGCTTGGTTAGGGGGGTTTTTAAACCTCTGTTTTTCAAATCCAAGAAAAAAGGCAAGATATTTTCTTATAGAAGAGCTTTCTGACTGCCTAGACAGGCTTCATTGTGAAAAGTCTGTCAAGAGCAGACCTCGATTCTCTCCTTGCATGGGTGAGCCACACGACAAGCTTCTTCCCACTTCCCTGGTTTTCTAGTGGCTCTTCTTGCATCCACTTTGTGAAGAGTCTGATTTACTGCTGAGGAAAAAGAGGAGTGCAGGACGGGAGCTCAGCTGTTATTTATTAAAATCAGAGCTCGTTTGTTTTCATTCCATACTATAGTTTGTGCACGTGTATGGTTACTAATTAACAGATGCAGATAATTTCCAGTAAGAATTTAAATTGAAAAAAGAAGTCATTAAGAGCAGACGATTCTAAAACTTTGACATCATGGATGCCTGCGAGTTTGTCAATGCTTGCTGGAGTCAAACTGACAAAAGTGACAGTGCAGGGAGATGTAAGGATTGGTCCTCCCAGACGTTGGACTCGCTAACCTAGACGCAGGAGCTATTTGAGCGCCGTCAGCACCGTGAGCTCCAGTGGACCTGCTAGCCTATGCGGCATGTTTGTCCCCAGGCCTTGTTATTAACACCGCTCTGTGTGAAGCTATGCCTTGACCCTAAGAGAAGTCAATCTGCGTTTGCTGCTCTCTGTGAACATTTGCTGTGTTAGGAAAAGGTCTTGGGATGCAGCAGTCAGAATTTTGTGCCAGTAATTACAGTACGAAGTACAAAACGTACACCTCTTCCTGGAACAAAGAGTGTTCCTGAACCTGTAAACTTTCGTATTATTTACGTATCCACGTATGCGTGTAGCTTTGTAGCTTTGCCTAATCTTCCTCTGGCTGGTGTTAATTGAATTAGTTATGCTGATAGAGTACTGAAAAGATTTGCCTATGGGAATTTTTCTTCAGTTTTGAGTCAACATTTGATTCACAGGATTTTGTTTTCATTACTGACTTCTTTATTAAAGTAAACAAGATTACTGACAGCGACTCCCCCGTAAGCATTACAAGGAAGGACAGAACGTGCCAAGGTAAGGAGACTGAGATGCACAGAGCTGGATTTCTGCACTGTAGCAGGTGCATACATCACTCTGGCAGGTGTGTCCTTTTCCCATTGTTTGCTTCCGAACTGGCTCCCCCCTTGGCTCCTCTCCTCCCGGGCAGCAGAGCGCGCGGTGACAGCTGCTGGTCGCCTCCTGCTCCCCGTGCTCGTCCTCGGGGCTCAGCTGTGGGCTGGGGCTCGGTGCCACTGCTTGCGCCCCAGTGAAGAAGCACCTTCACTGGCTGCAGCCCCTGCGTTTGTACTGATCAGGATATGTGCACAACGCCAGTTTAGGCTCTTTGGTAATTTATTTTTCAAGGTTTATTTCACTGTTGTGCTTTACCCTTCCAGTATTCAGTTGTATGGCCAGGTTATAGCTTGGTTTGGGGCTTTTTTGGTTATTTTGTGGAAAAAAGATCTTTAATGCCTATAAACACACATGGTTGGGACTTGTGAAGAGTCCTTTGAATCATGAGCGGAATACCAGTAACTTGGATAGAGAGCTGGAGACCAGGACTAGGCTTCAGGCTCGTCACTCGGGTCCCGTGCTGCCAGCCCGAGGCTCTGTTTATGGGACATTTCAACCTTCTTTCTGTTCCCGGAGAGCAGGGGGCAAAAGGGATCTATGCAGCCGGAGCGGTGTCGGGGGCACGTTGGGCCCGTGGGAGGGGAGGTGACCTCCCTGTGCTGTGCTGGGTGGCTCTTATCAGCAGAAAAGGTGCCCTCTGCCTGGAGCCCTGAGCGCTCCTCCTTAGGAAAAAGGAGCCTGCGCACCCGGCTGCCCGGGGCGGGCTCCTTGCCAGGCTCTCGCTAGTCTTACACCTGCTGTTTGGGATAATTCCCTGGAAGCACACTGCTCTCCTGCGGGGCTGCAGGGTCCCACGTGCCTTAGCTTTGCTCAGCCCCTGCCCCTCTCCGTGCACCCAGCGCCATGCAGACGCGCTGCGTTTACCGGCCCCTCGCTGGCCACGGATGGGCTCTGCCTTGCTCGTGTTGGTCTCAGGGGGATGGAGATGGGGTCTGAGGGGATCATGGTGCAAGGTGAAGCCGTGAAAATGACTGCTTTGTGGGTAGCGTGCTCTTAGGATCACCAGCCAAATTATTTGTGCATCTGTCGGGCAGTATGTTGTTTTAATCAGATATAATTCGACTGAGTTAACCAAAGTTTTTCTTATGCTTACTAAAGTCTGGTTTAAAGCATGGACCTGAAAGCAACAGCTCTGTGCATTTTTGGAAATGGCAGGCAGGTGTGGCTGCTATCAAATTTTAGGGAAAGGGGGAGTGAGGCAGCAGGAAGAGAGAACAAGAGGTCTGTCATTTTGAAGGATTAATTTATGGCAGTTAGAAGGTAACACAATAACAAGAAAAAGCTGGAAAATATTTTGATGCCTCTCTCTTCCCATCGTGCTGTGTTAGCTTCTTGCTACAAACTGATAAACATGGACAGGGGCTGAAGGAGAGCTTCTGTCTCCTCCTTCCCTTAGGTCAGAGATGGCCATCTCTAGATTGAAGCTTTTTGGTGCCATATGAGTGTAAAGCAGGAAGGTTTATGCTGCAATACAAAATAATAAACCGATTTAATTGTTGTATACTTCTGGAAAGAAACAGATCTGTGAATTTGGCTTACAGATTGGATAAACTTGGAACATTTGTTCAGATTTTATTTTTATAGCTACTGAGAGGCACGATAACCAAGCAAACTCTGTACATTTACATTTATGTTCTACAAAAATAGCGAGAAGCACTGTGTGCTTTCCATGCCAGAAATATTATTATGTAGGTCAACTAGGATCTGGATCTGTTATCACAAGTGACATTGCTGAAGAAAAATCAATGGAAAATAAAAGGAGCCTTGAATAAGAATATCATAGGTACTGACTCTGTGTTTAATCCAAAACAATTCCCTGGGCACTGCTCAGCACTATACTTTCCTTACCTTACGTACTAAATAACGGTAGTAAAAATACCGACTGTGGTTGTCTGAAACGAATAGATGTGTTAAAGTAGTATGAAAGCAGGTAACTGCTGTAAGGCCAGTAACTCGCAGGAAATTCAGGGTGATGGTTTTTAGATTATCTCTCATGTTGCCCGAGCGGTTGGGACTGGAGGTCCTGTGAAGCCTTTGGAAAATGAACTGCCTGTTCTGAAACCGATCAAGAAATGGGGACGTGAGTGAGCTCTGAAACGTTCTGGTACTGCTCTCCCTCAAAACGGGGGGCGAGGCTGGGTGCACAAACTCTTAGGAGGTGTTGGGATGGCAATGGGAGGGTTTCTTGGGTTTCACGTGGAGAAGATGGAGGAGCTAGTTTGCCACATAAGATATGCTAGCGTCTGACAAAACGGGCTAAAATAACTAAGAAAATGATTGAAACATTAAAGAAATTGTCCAAAATTGTTCAATTTTTCAGCATATCTTGTTGAGAATCTAGAGGTTGTTTGAATGCTCTGCTGCTACTGTGCCTGGCCGGCATGATCTGTTCCAGAGACAGGCAAAATGGGTCTGTATTGTCCTGTGCTGTGTATGGAGGGATTTGGGCATTTGGGGAGTTTCTCGGGCGCTGGTGTGTAGATGGATTGGATCTTTTGGATGGATTTAGAGATGGGAATAACATGTTGCTATAACTGGATTTCAGGGAAGAGTACCAGGGTGTTTAATACAGAGTAAGTTTTAACCATACTGGAAAACAAAAAAGAACTTTTAAGTCATTTCTGTCTGCTAGCAAGAGGGCTGTAATTTCACTTTGGCTCACATTCCAGCTGGCAGACACAAGCCCAGAGGCACTCACTAGGACTGGAAGTTATGGCCAGTGCCACTGATTTCCTTAACCCTTGCACCTTTGTAGAAATCAAATGAAGTGCGACTCAACATCAATAACTCAAAGAGCTGCCCTCAAGCCAGAAAGCTGCAGTAGCTGGGACTTTTTAATTATTATTATTAATTTATCCTTTTATAAAAAAGGTTCTATAAGTTTATCCAAGGAAGTTTTTTTTTGTTGTTGTTGGAAGTAGGAATGGAGAAAACATTTAGAAATGAAGGCAAAACAAGGCCACCGTCAGTATTGTCTTTCCTCCCTTACATTTCCCCTTGGTGCAGTAGCCGCAGGATGCGGGTGCTGGGTGTCTGAAAGCACAGCTCTCATTTTGTGTTGCTGGCTTTGCTTTTGCCACAGCAGCTTGCTGCAGTTGTTTCTTCTAAGCACTTATAGGTAGTGCATCCAGTTGAGTTAGAGCAAAGAGAACAAAGATTGATGGCAGGCTGGTTTAATGCAGCTCTTAGCAACAATTTGCAGAGATTAGGAGGTTGTTTTGTTGGACATCTATCACTGGAAGCTTGGGGACTGCTTTCTGAAGTCATTTTGAATTGGCAAGTAACAGATAGCTTTCTTTGATAGCTCTTTTATGTGCAGGTACAGCTAAATGGAAATCAACCACAAAGAGGAATGGCTCTGTTTATCATTATTTTTGGATTTCTTTAGCACTGGGTTTCACGCATCGCTGCTTTCACCAACACGAGGCAGCGTTAAACAAAGGCACGGGTGGAAGCAGCAACCCACAGGGGCCTCCTCACGGCTCCTTCAACTGCCCGTAAAGGCGGAGAGAAGGCACCGAGGCGCTTTGCAGCAGCATCGCGCTGCTCCTGGCTTCTGCCTGAGAAGCAGGAAAATGACGTCTCCTGGCTTCTGCCTAAGTGCGAGGGCGTTACTCTTCTGCAAGGTAGCTGTCCTGTGCCAAGGACGGCGAGTCGTTGGGAGGCTCACAGGGGCAGTGTAAAAGGCAGCAAACGAACCAGGAGTCACTAATGAGATAGGGCCTGTCTCAGTCAGTATTGGTTTGCACGTGTTTTTGTCTAGCCAAATTCAGGGTGAAACTATGGCCTCAAACAAGTCTTGTTTGCGATTGCTTTTGCTCCTGAGCATTGATAACCTCTGTTATTTTGTGCTCCTAATGAGTTTAGATAGGAATTTTGAAGAGTTCTGAGTGCCTGGTTGAAAAAATGCCTCAAACAATCTGTTGTTTTTAGGCAGATATTACATCATCTGCTTCTGAAATCCACGGATATTAACAAATATCAAACCCACTCAGAAGGCGGAAATGATGAAGACAAATTAAGCGTGTATAAAAGCTGTGGTCCATTTGCTTGCTGAAGTTGCAGTAGCATGGATTTCTGCACTGCAGACTGTTGCTTACTGGTTACCAGCAGTTGCCAGTAGCTGCAGATCATCTTCACTAAAATAAATGTTTTCTTGTTTCCTTCCTTCCGCTTCTGCATTTCCCCATGTTTGTTTTTGTTCCCATGTCTTTTCTTCTGGGTTGTGCCAACACAGCCACTGAAGGA
>VXAV01003201.1:3152-18416 GCA_013399715.1 Alectura lathami
AATAATTATAATTATTTGCATTCATTACTATAAAACCCAGCAATCTGGCTAATTACTACAAACTGCAGTTAACATATTTTCAGTTTGCATTAATAAGTCATTTTTTAATTTCTAATTATCACCATGTCCTAAAAGTCGCTTATTCTTGATGCCATTTAGCTTTGATGAAGTGTTAGCAATAAGCCTTCCAAAGTGTTTTAGCTTTATATATATATATATAAAGTATTTATAAATAAATACTTTATTTAAACAATAGATTTTCATCAGTATTGTATGTCACTATCACTATCACTATATATTGCTTGGAATTATGTTGCAGCCTGCAGTTTTGAGTGAGAATTGGGCTGTTCACAGGCTTTCTGAGATTCTGATAGGTTTCTTTGACTTCCATCCAGTGGCATGCAGTTCCCTTGAAATTCAGAGATCATAATTTGCAGCAGTTTGAAATCACATATTTTGAGTCTTACCATAGCAGGTTCCCATTAGTGTAATTCTATTGACTTCACCAGAACTGCTCTTAATTTACAAAAGTGTTTTAATTAGATTGTGACTTTAGATCTAGCCTTGGAAAATGTGGAACGTATAAATTACATTAGTTCAAAAGCATTTGAAGAAAGCAATACGACCAGAATTGGACAGGAATTCTCTGGCAAAATATGTTTATACCATGGAGTATTGTCTCATATAGATCTAAATGTTATTTGGAGGCCTTTCCATACATCATGGAACCCAGGTTCCCCTGCGAGCCCACTTGCCAGGCAGATTTCCATCCTGAGCAGGTTCTGGTCAGCTCACCTACTCCTCCAGCAATGCACACAAGGGGCTGGTAGCTAACTGTAATAGTGGAAATCCTGGATTTCATCTCCTCAAATCTCAGGTGCTCTACAACTTATCTTTTGGGCTACTTTGTAGAGCTCCTACAGCTTCCATGTTCCAAATTAAGAGGACAAGCATCTGGCGTCCACACTCATTTCTTCTCAGCAGCCTGAGCTCCCAAGCTACCAGCATTTATGGATCCGGATCATTGTAGGAAGAAGCGATTACCCTGTAGCTGATTGGTCTGGGTCAGCCCATCAGATATCATCCTTCTCCTATCCTGTCCTACCCTCTATGCGCACTTTAGTTGGAAATATCATCATTCCTGTCGCAAATTCCTTCACAAAACAGAGATACTGTTTTTCTCACATAGTTCTAATTGGGACTGCCATAGTCCATCAGGCTTTTCTGAGCAGTGAATTGCAACTATTTTTTTTTTTTTTCCTGTTGTGCCCAATCACTTTCACACGTCCCATTTCACAGTCTGGACAGCACAGAAGTCTTTAACATTTTGCATTAATAGATTGTTTGGGTCAACATGTATCCACAGGAAAGCTCAGATTCAGACCGTGGGGATATGCTCTTTAGAGCCTTGAGTCTTTCATCATTTGTCACCTCACAGACTGCCAGGAAAGCAATTTCCCATTGTAATTTGATTGTGTTCTGTACCTAGAGTGGATACAGCATCATAACAGGGAGTAACTTAAGGTACCTTCAGATTTCAAATGCTAGACCCAAGAAAATATGGGAGCTTGCTCAACTTCCAATTCTATTAATGATACAAATAAAGTGCAAAGTTCAGCACCATTCCTTCCTCTCACCTGAAGATGTTCTGAACCGGAAAAGCTCTTGGTTCTGCTACTCACCAGATGACTTTTCAGTGACATGGACAAGTTCTTGAAACACAGAAAAGGAGTGGAAATTTCCTTGCACTGGTCAGAATAAAAGGGTTTATTTTAAAAAGAGAGAGGAGCTGTTTCTGGCTGATATTAGAGAGAAGCATGCGTGTGCAAGTCAGATTAAAGGAACCATTCATGAAACATACATACCTACCAAATATTATCCCTGCAGTGCTACCTAAGTCAGCATCAGCTCATGTTACCAAGAACACAAGTGCTGGCCTTGAAACACAGACCTGCCCAAGCGCTAGTTCAATTTACACAGACAGCTTCTTCTAAAAATGGCATGTGTTTGCAGATTTGTGAGCTTGATATGTTGTAACAATGAGTTCCCTTATGGTCTTTCTCAATTCTTTGTCATTTTGCAAGCCCTCCACTGCTCATCTAGTTTACCCTGCTATTCTCTGACAAACCTGGGCTGGGTGCCACAGACTCCCTGTGCAATCTTGGCAAGCCATTTGTGGTCAGAATTTTACTCACACTTAATTTGAAAGTTGTTCCATTGGTTTCAATGGGATGACACAAAGGATGAATCACTTTGTGATTCAAAGAGTGGAGATTTGAAACTTCAGCCCTTCAGATTTTTACGGGGGACAGCTCAGGAACTCTATATTTGTGTCTGGTTACATGAATGAGTAGTCCATTTGGTCCTAAATAAATTCGGGAAAAGCCACCTTTGGAGAAGAGCTTTTGGAAGAAATGTCCAGAAAGTGAATCTCCTTGCGTTAGTCAATCCAAAATGCTCCTTGTACACTCTGAGATTTGTATACACTAATATGCCATTTATTTTAGCAAAGAATTTGGGCTTTCAAATGCTTTAAGTAACACCGAATTCTCCTTCACAACTTCCAGGTCAATTCTTCTGAGAGGTCCCACTCCTGCTTGCAGGAATAGTGGCATTTAGTGGATGATGCTTGTCCTTGATACGAAAAATGGGACAGTAGAGAGCCTCCCAAGGCACTTTGGTGCACAGGACCAATGTTCATCTCTTTTGAATGAATTACATTTTATCAGTTGCTTAAAAGCTGTTTTCTTAGTTTTGCTGCTTATAACAGAGCAAGGCCACCCACTGCAAGGGCTTTCGTCCTTGACCTCTCCTAAGCACACAGAGGATCTGAAGAAGATATAGGAAAGAAATTTCTAGTACCTTCATCCTATTTTGTTAGTTTTTCACATCAATGTAAGTCTGATTACCTAAATATATATATATGAATGTCTTCCTTTTCTAAGTCAGGGAACCAGCCAACTTAGCATCTGAGTATGCTAAAGCATTTCTTTCTTTAAGTGGTAGCTCCAAGACTTGAAATTTGATAAAGAGGTCAGAAACATAAGGTTTGCACAGAGGTTGCAGATAACGCAGATGATAATGGAAACCTGAGAGCAAATGTGCTTTCCATCAGCTCTCTAAGAACAGCTCTCTCTCTAGGTAAACATCTTTGGAATTTAGTCTTATGCAACCTGTTGTATGAATCCCACTTTAGGTAATTGACTTTGGCCACTCAAGATTAGGAATTTCAGCCTAGAGCTATACAAGAAATCTACAAGCTCTGTAAGCACCTCTTACATATGAGTGCATTTATCCTCATTCTCCTATCCAGAACTTCTTTCACCATTCCTGTATTAGAAAATTGCTCAACTCAAGATATTTTGTAAGATTGCTTTCATACGTTGCAAACTATATGCTCTGAGTGATGGAAGGAACCTCCTTTCTCTCTGTCATCATGGTTTAGAAAGGGTTGCTTACTTGGGTCAGCAAACATTTCCAATATGTGGCACCTGTGTGAGTACCTGCCTAATCCAAGGTCACAGATATTTAATACAAGGCAAGAACCAGTAATTAGATCAAAAGCACTGTACAGGAGAGAATTCTTAGACTGTCTTCATGCCCTGTGCAATTAAACAGGTATTTTACTAAACTTTTCTTTTTTTTTTTTAATGCAGAAAGAAAATGGAAATCTAACTTAAAAATTATCTGTGCTGTTCCTTGATAATGGTTAATCTTTGTCCTAAGTTTTTTCTTGTACTGCTGAAAATTGGATTTTAGCAACTGAGCCATTGTTTCAGATACATTCTTTGGAGACAGATTCTTTGGTTGCTAAAATCTCTTATTTCCAAACCATAAACATCTGTGTAAAGTGCCTGTAAGTCATAAGAACTGGATAAATCATAAAATACCAAGTTTTGGTTTCTCAACTTTTGCCATTTTACATAAATAAAATCTTATTACATTTTGTTTCCTTATATTTTCAATTTGGAAACTAGAGTACTAACTTACTAACCACTGTCGGTCATCTGTTACCTCTGGAACGTGTTCCTTTACTTCAGCTGGGTTGCAATAAATTCAGTTACAATTAATGTGTCCAGCTGTAGTTCAGCTAGACATCTAGCAAGTCCAGCAGGTTGCCAGCAGGGGAGTGACTCTGTAGAGCCCCATCTGACAGTCTTGCCCCGCTCTCACCACCTGAATCTCATGCAGTGACAGATCAGGCATCATGGACTCCCTCCAGATTTGAATGAATATTCCATTCCTGGAGTGCAGGAATCTGAAAGGCCCACATCTGGAGCCAAGCATCTTGAATGCCATGAAATATATTTCCTTTGGGAGCTTGCAGGCTGATTTGTGACAAACAACCTTCGACCAATGCGCTTTCACTCTCCGGAACACGTAAAACAGAGAATTACTATAACTGTTAAGGATACAGTCATGTAGAGAACTGTGCAGGATTATCAAGCGGGATGTAAATTAAAAAGGAAATAAAAAAATCAAGAAATAAATCAAAAAGACTATTGATTTTAGTAGAAAGGATAAATTTTTGAAGAGCACTGTGGAAAAAGCAGTGCTGGTTTGTGATTTTAGAAAAAAATGCTAACCAGTGCTTAGCAAAAACAGGTCAGGACAAGCTCCTCCAAGCACTAAGCTGATTTCAGTGCCCTTGATTTTTTTTGTATGTTTTGTTCTTTCTGAATTCTCAGCCTCACAAAGCAGAAAAGCTGCTGGCTTTATCTTAGAAACACTCTGTTACCCATTCAGGCCCCTGTAAATGAGCTCAAAATGAGCAGTTAAATTACAGATTATTTTAAAGTTATAAATGAAAATTAACTTGATTAATTAATTTGATTTTATTTTCTCAGTTTTTTTCCTGTCAAACCAATTCCATTTGTTTTGCTTTAGCTCTGTATACTGTTCTTAAAAGTACGTTTCAGGACAAATAAAGAGTGTTGAACAGAGGAGACTTACAAATTTTGATGAATAATACTGGAAAATGTACTCTTCCCACAAGCAAGTCAAACACTCCAAACCACACTAAAGCTGATTTTCAGGAGATAGAAGAGTGATTTTTTTTTTCTTTTGAATACAGAGATTTTGGATATAAATACACATGGGGATCATACCTAAATTCAGAGCCAAACCTAAACCTTCTGTGGTTCACCCAACACTGTGTTACCATAAATAAACAGACTGTAAGCATGGAAATTCAGAAGTCAGATGAAAACATAGGGGAAACAAAGCAAATTTACAGAACAGAGATACATCTCTCTAAAATTTTGCTGCTGCCATTAGGAACAGCAAAAGAAAATGGCATATTGGCTACTGATATTACAGTGAAATGCTTTGATTGCTTTCCCAAACTTTTATATTGTTGTATTTCCTAATGTTTCAGATTTCTGCTTTCTTGTTTGTTATCTCTAACAGGTTTCTGAGAAGACTCATTCTGAATGCAATGGAAATATTTTCTTTAGAGCTTTTAAGCATAAGAATGTGAGTCTTGCGCCATTGAAATAATTTCCAAACAACCTTGCTTACAAGGGCTGTTTAGGAAGATGAACCAAAATCAAAAGATTTCAGCCAACAAGGTTTTCAAGAGCACCTAAAGATTTTAGACACACATCCCTTGCCACAGTGAGGAAAAGAACAGTCTACAGAAGAATCCAGTATTTCAGCTCAGTAAAACACTGAAAATCTGTGCATGAAAACAAATCTCCTGGATTTATGCTAACAGTGAGCCAAGTGCCTCACTTAGATTATTAAGAAGAAATGTTAAAGTTACTAATGGGAAAATGAAACCTCCCATTGCCGCAAATCAAAAAACAAAATTATTTTGATGAATTCTTACCTGTTTCAGTAAATCATTCATTGTCATGGCTTGTATTTTTCACATACTTGCATATTTTTTTCCCAGAATACTGAACAGAACTCATACCATAAGTGCTGGCTGTAAATGGTAACTATAGGAAAGAAATAGAGATATAAGCAGATGGAGATTATGCAGAAAAAGCCCTGTGTTGGTGGAATAAGTTACCATCCTCACCCTGCTGCCAACTGCTTATCGTGCCCTCATCTCAAAGGTTATCTAATCCTGCAGCAGAGCTGCTGAAGGGGAAACTACTGTACCTGCCGCAGTCAAGATAAGACAACTTATCAAAAGCCTAGTCAGGCTAACCTCATTTTGAGTGAGACAGATTAAGGAATTGCATGGGATGGGTGCAAAAAAAAAAATAGCCTCCAAAAGAAAGTCAAGACCAAAGACCCAAAAGCTGTGTCTGCTTGTATGGAGGGATCTGGAACAGAACACTCAACAACAGCTTAAAAACATTCACCAGGCAGTGGGCTGTCTTCCTAATATGTGCAGATGATATTCAGGGTGACAGAAATGAGGATGAACTGTGTAGAAATTGTCTCAGGGAAGTAGTCCTGATAGGCAATGTTGATATACCACGTGCTGTTTTTAAAGCCATGATCATGCTGGTAGATTTTACTAGATAGGAATATTTGAGAATCCCTGCTATGTTTGGAACTCTTTTGTTATGCTGACTATAAACACATATTATTCTCCATTTCCTCAGCTCTGCCTTCCTGATCACTTGTTTTACAACTATCTGTTGCACAATCCAGTTTAAACCTTTGACACAAATGGCTTTGGTATAATTCCAAGTGCTATTCTCTCTTTTAACCAACTAATGGCTCCCCAAATTCACATCATTTGGAAGTATGTTTTCAGTCGTATATGGACCAATAACTTTATCTTCTTGCTTTTCTTCTCTGGGAAAATATCACTTTCTTCCTAGGCATCATGCTGAAGACTCAGCCAGAATCTTTTTGAGCTCTTCATTGTCTGTCTTTCTATACGACACAAAGGAATCAAAGGGTCTAATTTTCAGACATGAGACTTGTAAACTATTTTTGCGCCCACATAATGGGAAAAGAGAGCGGTTATAATCAAAAGAGTCTCAGAAAGGAAAATCAAACTGAAAATCAATGATTAAACCCAGCAAAGTCTAATCTAAGGGTCTTTCTACTGGAGGAGGTTTACCCTCTTAATTATAATGCTATAGGTAAAATCTCAGCTCCTTTACCAAATATATGTATTTCCTGAATGCTCATGCCAGCTGTGCCACTACACTCTTTTTCTTGTATAGAAGAGGAATAATTATGCCTTTGAAATTATACTTCCACTCTTTGAATGAGATGGCCTCTGAATAGCTGAACAGATTGCACCACATCTCTATCAGGCAAGCAATTGTTTATTCTTTTAGGATCACAAACGACATGAGCTAAGGGTGGTAAAAAAAGTGTTACTGAAAAAAAGGGCACTGAATGGACCCCTCGCTCTGTCTACAACATTAACCTAGGACCACCACTGTAGCATAAGGCTAGGAGAACCATCAGCTCTTCCCAGAGTCAGGGAAGTGTTGCCAAGTCTCGGAGGACAGGACAGTTTCAGCAGACCCATGTCAAGGATTTACAGCCCTGCAAAAAGAAATGAAAATGTCAACCTAAGGAAGAAGGAAAAGGCCTGCTGTACAGCACTGAGCCTACCATAGGATGAAGGAAAGAAGCAGTAAAGGACGTGAGTGATACAAAGATCAAGCAAAATGACTTGAGAGCATGGTACTTTGCTTCCTGCTGCTGTGAAGAAGCTGGATTTGGAAACGGAAGGGAAAAAAAAAGTGAGGCCTGCTTCTTCTAGTAGAGCCCAGCCTCCAGCCACACCATCATATGTCTTCAGCAACATCAGCAGCAGCAAAACTGGCTTCCCAGGGTGTGGGTACCTGCAAAGTAGGAAGCAAAGATAGAGGGTTTTTTTTGTTGCTCTCAACAGTCTTCTAGACAACTGCCTACTCTGCCCATACACAGACATCTGGTAATCTCTGCATCTCAATGAATCCATTTCACTCATTAACTCTTCTGATTTGGGAGACATCTATATACTTAGGGGGAGTCTATTTAAATGCAGTAGTATGTAGCTTTTGGGGGAACTACAAGGGCTTTGAATCACTTCCAGACTCTTCTCTCTGAAGAGTCAGGAAACAGCTTCCTTTCCTAGCTTCCTCTCTACTGCCATTATTTTTCCCACCCTCATCCTGTTGTAAGGTTGAACAAGATCTGTTGGGAATTTAAATGAGGTTGGCAGCAATGACTCTCAGCTGAGGATGGCACTTCAAGTTCAATGCTCTATGGGAGCTAGTTTAGCTTGAAGCTTTGCCTGTTCAACCCTAAATTTGCAGGGATTCAGTATGCAGCAATTTCAAAAAAAATCCCATATAATTTAAGGGCACTTTGATTCAGCATTTTGTTACGGACCAAATTCTAGCAAGAGAAGAATTTTAGCTGGCCCCCGGAGTACAGACATCATCAGTTTTATGTCCCAGAAACCCTTCAGGAGCATATTTTTAGCCTGTCTGAGCTGCTGTACTATCCCTGAAAGGCATCCTGTTATGAAGTAGATAGCAAGAAGAAAGGCACATGCTGCCGACACGCAAGGGCCCAGAGCTGTTATTAAAAGAAGAAAATCCCCCTCAATCTCCCTCAGCCATTCCTTCCTCTCTCCTTTACATGAGGATGTGAATTCAAGAGAGATTACTGCAAAAATACATACTTCTGGATTGTTGTGGTTGAGAAATAGCAGTGTAAGGCTACATCTATACCAATGAAATTAAATGGCATTAGAGTGAATTCTCTGGTCTGAAGAACAGCCATTAGAGTCTGGCCACACTTGTATCTTCAAAATCTAAAATAATTTGTCATGTCCATTCTCTCTTGGGAATTGGGCTTTGTCCATGCAAACTCCCAGACCAAGACTTGGAACTGCTTGGGAGACTCTTAGATGACCCCTGTAGAAAGTAAATCAAATACTCTGTTAATAATTTAAGATACTATCTTAATAATAAATTTCAGTGTTTGTTCTTGGATACTGGCACTTTTTTTATAGCTTCAACCTGAGTGGCCATTGCAGAGGTATTTCAAATAAAGCACCGTCAGTCTGACCACAGGTGCTGTACGGGACTCTTCATCATTCTTCTCTCTAAATCAGACTTCCTGGCTTCAACTCCCATATCTAGCATGGCAAGTACAAAGCTTTGAGGCATACCAGTGTATGTAGTACCCAAAATATACCACACAGCTAAAAGGAAGTTCATTAATTACTACTGTACATCCCGTTAATCAATAAAAACAATGTTGTTCTGTAGAGGTATCCAGTCTGCATGAAAACTTACTTTGTCGTTTAAAATATTTTGACAGAAGAGTTCCTGTTTGNCTCAAACTGGCTGCTACATTTCCTTCAAATCTTTATTTTCCTGGTGGTCCTAATTGGTTATATTTTAATCTTCATCTGCCACTGTGCAAGAAATGTTTTTAGTTTCCCTAGTAGGAGGAAGAATGATTACGCACACCATACATTGGGTAGGTTTCAAATGAAGTACCTGTCAGGATATCGTTCTTCCCTCACGATATACACACAAGCTCTACATTGCTTTCGCTTCAGTAAAGCAGGTAGACCCATCTCTCTGGCAAAACTTAAGCTCTTACTCAGAATACAACCAGGAGTTTTACTGAACGGAGGTAAGCTTCAGTGACATCAAAAGGATAGATGTTAGTGAGTCATGGAGGAAGTTCTTTTTAATAAAGTTATTTTGAAAGGTAATAGAACAATGTGAGTTCAAGATGTGCTTTATTGTTTTGGTGGATTGAATCAAGACTCCTACAAAATCAAGACTGTTCTGCAGTTCATGTTCCCAATCAAATGTCCCACTCAGCTTACAATGAGTCTGTGGAGCTATGAACAGGAAAAAATTTCTCTTTCCTTGAAGCAAAAAGAATGAGCTTGACCACAAAGAGGAACAGAAATATGCACTCTGTCCCACCTGAATTTTGGAAGAAATTTAGTGCTAATTTCAATGGGCCTGGAGTGAAAGACTTGGAAGGTGAAGCAGAAAACAAAAAGCTGAATGGTCATGAGTGCTAAAATTTATGGAGTTAAACAGAAATACACAAATAAATAAAATAGATGTAGAGAAAGTCCCATCAAGATGAAAGAATGAAGCTACTTTGCCTGCTTAGATGGTCTTTGTATAAAGAGAGGTGGATGATGGAATATAGTTAAGTCAGGTGGAGTCCAGTGGTTTACAAGGCTTTATCAGGACCATGGCAAGCAACACTGATGTATAAATAGCAGTTTATTTCTCAAACCTTTATCTTTTGCCCAGAGCAAGGATGTTTAGTACTATGCCTTTTACTGACTACTTTCTACAATATATTTGGGGAAAGAACAGATAAGCAATACAACACAGATAGGTATCTGTTCAACTTAATATAAAAGAATGTTTTAACTGTCACAAACTAACTTCTGAAATTACTCAAACTGAAAGATATAATAGCAAGGTGCCTCTGGGCTTTAACAAATTAAGTCACTTCCTTTGAAAGTCAATGATTTGAAACGTCCAGAGCACCACTGCCTACCTCTAAATCAATCAACCTGCAAGTTTGGGAAGAATGGAGAATATCTGGTCTCATACTGCAGGTGGGATGGAGACCAAAGAGAGAATCCTTAAATGTGCAAATGTTTCTTTATTGTTGTTTTTCTTTCTCAATAATCAGTACTCAAATATTTATATTGATTAGCAATGAATTAAGTTAAATTCCCCGAAGTTGAACCTGTTTGCCTGCAACAGCAAGTGACCTCTCTGTCTTTGTTTCAGTCCACATGTCTTCTCTCATCTTTTCCTCTGGGTAGAAGGACTGTGTGTGTGGGTTCTTGGCTATGAGCCAAGGCCAACAGATGCATTATCCATCAAGATGACAAAATTCAATTTTGTCTGCACTCTGAAGAAGCCTAAGATTGGTTCAATATAATGTTCAATTACTATATCTCCCATGTGGTACAAAGGTATTTGGTGATTCAAGTCTTTCTTATTGAGGAAGTGCTTTTAAATTAATATATTTGAGAAGAAATTGAAAACTGTTCTCAATTCGATGCTTTTGTGCAGAGGAAGAGATGAAGATCATACTTCAGTATGATTGCATTGGGAGCGATGGGGTTATTCAAGATCTCACCACAATATTATTCAGTTTGGAGTCTGTGCAGAGCCAGGATATTCTGTGTTAACAAAGACGCATCATGAAAAAAAACAACCCATTCATGTAAAACAGGAGAAGTCACTTTCTCAATCAATAAAGTTAAAGAAAGCAAAGCTAAGGGCTGAATATCTCCCACTGTAGCTAAAATGGTCTCCTTCATACTTCCAGATACTAGCATATATTCAGAACCATGCTAAAAACATTGCAAAGTCCACTGCAGAAGCTGATAAATAACAAGATTTTATTGGTCTATGTTGCTAGAAAATCTGGTATTTGCCCATTTATAAGAAAAGCCTATCAGTAAGGAAGTCATAAATATTACAATAGTCTGAGCAAGGAATTGAAATATATAGTTATTTTTACTGCCAAGTAAAATATCAATAATAGATTATCTCCCATCATGACTTTCCATAGATGCTTCACTTTCAAATATTACAATGTATCTGAACCTAAGAACGTGTAGAAATCAAACACTGTCTTGAAGGTCTTGTTCTCTAGATGAGTCAAATATTTAGTGTTAGATGGAAAGCAAAATAGAAATGAATGGTTCTTCATCAAACAGTAGGACAGGGATGGAAAACTAATAAAATTTGGACCTCCTAAGTCCATATCAGTCACCCAGTCTCAAGAAGAAATGGTGCTTCCATCTTACATCATGTTAATCTGTAAGTTTTTTATCTGATAAACACACAGTTGCCTCTAGCAATTTTATATTTCCTTCTGAAAGAAGAAGCAGATCTGCCAGCTTATGCTAGTGGATTTTTTGATGTGGGCGCCTTTATCCAATAACTTCACTGTGTCTACCAGTGCATTTTATACAAGCTACTAAACATCCATCAGATGGAAATGACTCACAATCTTTACTAATTAGGTCATATATGAGCCAGTGACCTAGAGCTTACAGCAATGACATCTTAAATTGCTTGCTACCACACAGCAAAGAGCCATATGCCAAAATACAGTTAAAAGATGCAATTTAGCATACTTACATTTTATAACAAGCAGTTATCTGTTGCACCTTTAAATCCAGACAAAATAAAATCTTTGACAATTCACTACTTATGAAGCACTCACCAACCAAATACAGTTATGATGAACTGGGAATGCAGACATTTGCATGCAAAGATCAACAGTGATTTTGTGCTTTTCTTCAACAGCTGTAGAGTTTTTTTTCAGCATACCAAATGCAACATTTCATCCTCACAACATTTGTTGATGTTAAGATCCAGAGATGGAAGAAAAATCTATGAAAAAATTACACGAATTATTGTTGCAGTTGAAGCATTCTTGGTACAATCAAGTCTGTTTTGTGTGTTTTGAAGTATTCCCAAATCAGGATTTTATAAATTTTGTTTTTCTTTGGCTGATTCTTTCAGACTGAAATATTTGATAAATGGCAGAAAATGCTATTAACCAAATGATCAAAACTGTTAATAGTGACTTTCTATATGGTATCCATTTTAAATTGAAGTGGAAAGTGATGAGATTATGTTAACAAACTTCTTAGAAAATCCTTATAGTTCTTTCCAAAGTCCAAAAGGAGAATTTCTGGTTCTCACATATGATATTATCCAGACAAAAAGGTCACAGATCTGCAAAGAAAGAACTAATCTCTGCCCTTCATATATAGCATGCATTCAAATCTGATTTGCATTCAGGATAACATCTGAATTTTCCCTTATATTCTCTTCCAAGGTTATTGAAGGAAAGTAAATTTGGTTCAGTTTTATGCAGACCTGAATATAAAGCACAGCTGTATTTGACACCTCATTGTTCTCCTACTGAAAATATTCTCATGGTGTTTATTCAATAGACTTTTTGTACCAGCTGCAGTTTTCACACTATTTCCAGTAAGAATAATAATAAAAAAAAAAGTTATTCACAAAGAACAACAAAACAAGTTTTAGCCCTCTGCAGCAGTGGATTCTGTGAATACAAAATGAAACTCTTGTTGCTGTCTCCCTTCATGTTTTAGCATTGATAACTCCAGTTCCTTTAACAAACCAGACGACAGTCAGTAATCATTATCTCAGCGTGTTGGCTACTCACCCTGGTACGCTGATGATAAGCATGTAGAAATACCTTCTCCCACACCCTGAATGTAATGTATAGATGGTATTTGGGAACACATTTTCCACAGGAACCTAAGGTAAAATTTGTCATTCAGTGAAATGATGTATGTTGCTTAATGACACATGGATTAGGACATCAAGGAAATTAGCAATTCAGAAGGAAAGTTAATGCAGAGGTTAGGGCATTAGGTTGGTGTTGTTCCCTTACTACTTTCGGAATTATCACATGACAACATCAGTATATTTCAAAATTGCTTACAGCTGCAGTTTTTTTCTTAGTTTCCCCCTGTCCAAACAGCATAGATTTTAGTTTACATCCTGTCAAGCTCACTGAAAATCTACTCCACTCTCCAGTCATTTGACAGTGAAGCTAATGACAATTCTTACGCCGACTAGCCTATAGTTCCCAAGATTATCCTTCTTGTTTAGATGTGACTTTGGCTTTTTCCAGCAGCCTCCTCCAATCATCACAGTCTTCCCAGCACAACAGAGAGCAGCCTTTCAATGATATCAGACAAGCTTCCCCAGCACTCTCAAATATAGCACTACTTGTTCTGTGGACTGGTGTATGTCCAGTTTGTTTCTGTGCTCCTTATTCAACCTTCCTCTACTGCAGTGTACCCATGTTTTCCTTAGACTTCCTTTTGCTGTCCATGTATTTACAGAAACCCATCATCCTGCCTTATATCCCTTGCTAGTTGTAACTCCAGCTTGGAGCTGCTTTCATAACTCCATTCCTGCACACTCAGTCTACCTTTGTGCATTCCTCCCATGTGGCTCCTGCCTGATTTAGTCTTCTGTGTACTCTCTTTCTTCTTCCTTTTTGGTTCAGTCAGGTATTCTCTGTTCACCTGCGCTGGTCCTCTGCCACACCTACTTGGCTTCCTGCCCATCAAAATTCTCCATTGCTGTGGTTTAAGGTGGCTATCGTTCAGATTTTAAATTCCTCAGTTTCACAATTGCCACAGCCAAGGATACCCTCAGCCTTCACATCCCCAGTCATTGCTTCCTTGTCTATGAGAAAAAAATGCTCTGTGGCCTATCTGCCTTCCATCTCTTGAGTCAGGGTATACCCATGCACCAGGATGAGCACTCCTGTCTGAAGGGGAAATGATGAGTCCTGAATACATCAAAAGCATCACAGATGGTCCTCCCAGTTTGTACAGGCCAGCTAGGCCTCACAATTCAGGGAGAAAAGGACAGAGAGTGGGAGCTGACAATGCAGGGAGGTATCTTAGCCACAGCAAGGTATTTTCCACTGAGGAAAAAGAATACCAGCCTACTGGTAAAAGAAGATGGTGCAGGAGTTTCACATAGTCAGCTAATGAACCCACAATCAGCTACTGCATCCATACATCATTCCCTGTAGTCACTGACGCCTAGCAGACTGGGAACTTACAGCCTTTCTAAATGCAATAGTTGTAAACAGTCTGTGCTGGGCGTGATACAGGATGATATACTCTGTGCTCTTTTCCCTCTGATTTAAAAAATAAAATAAAAAAATAAAACAAACTCTGCTTTCTCTTTTGTCTCCTAACAAGGAAGGTGTCAGTTCTATTTACCTGTTCTTTTAACACAGAGGTTACCCAGGCACCTAATGCTCCTCTGCAGCACAGGCCTGGAAGTGCCTTTTTTTTGGCTTATCTCTGCATCTCAATGCCTCTACTGTCGTGTGCTCTCAGGCCCAAAGTGGATTCCAGAAACGAAATAATCTTCTATCATGTTTAAGTATTTCATAGATATGCTCTGATTGCAACTAGCCAAAGCTGGTCCCACACAAACAGATCTCTGTCTTCAAGATTTTGTTTGTTCAAAGCAGCTGTTCCCTCAACATGCAAAAATATCACTATGCTGACACAAAGTGATGCATGTTAAAAGCAAAACTGAGGCAGAAGGAATGGCAGCTAACACGTGTTGATGACATCTCATGCTGCAGTACTGGAAGGAATTATCACAGTAAAAATCTTAAAAGAGTTGTGTTTGTCCTGGTTGATCAGAAGAGCAGTATTGTCAGTTTTGGACTTGCAAATGTGCATATAACAGAAACATCTTCAGTACTAGCAATTTCAGCCATCTTCTGTTCTCCCTGTCATACTTCTTCCACCACCAGTGGAAAATC
>VXAV01003201.1:18446-29058 GCA_013399715.1 Alectura lathami
TTACTCCTTCCTCTATATTTCTCTGAATGGTAGCTAATCAGAGAATATCCCTGAAACTGAGCATTCAGTTTGACAGTCTTACTTATGAATCTGTTTCTCAGATGCTGAAACCCCACTGAGACTTGTATTTCAGTATGAGTCATATTTCATCACAGTATGTTAATTTAGTTATTCATTTCCATTGAGGGATTGTCTTATAGAACACGTCAATGGAAGCCTTATTGTTTCCAAAAGAATATTATGTCATCTTAATGCAGTTTAGATCCAGTGCCTGCAGCTGCCTTCTGTTTAAGACTTGTTTCATTTAAGTTTATAACATTCTGAGAGACTAAATTCCCATTCATAGCTACTTGGATCTAGGTCTTTAGTTTTATTATTGATGCGATGCAGCACAAGTTATCCCTCTAAAAGCTGTTCTCAGCTGAATGGTTAAGCAAAACATCAATCCAGCCCCAGGGCTCAAAGCTAATCTTTCAGCTCATTACATTTTAAAGATTGCAAACAGTCAGAAGGTCTGGAATTTATGTAACTTGGGTTATATACAGTAAAAGCATGTAAAAGTTATATAACTTAATGTTCATATCAGATGTTGAAAAATAATAGGTAAATCAGACACAGGAACATAACAAAAACGTCTCAGAGGAGTACTTACAGTTATCCTTTGACTAAACACACACAAAGAGCAATGTATTTCCTTATGTGGTTAATTCTCTCACCATTTCAAAATGAACTTCATATTTTTCCACTATTTAATATTTATAATAGCATTCTCATAAGAACGTCAATAATACTCTCAAATCATTGCAAGTCTAAATTGAGTTAATAGACAGTCTAATTAATTTTACTTTCCTCATTATTGGAACATCAGAGTTCTTGTTTACCTGGGCTGTTAACAGCTTGACTGTGGAAGAGTGTTACAACTAACATCAAGATTTTGTCATAGAAATATCTAAGGAAGTGCACAGTAAGATTTCTAATGATAAAGTTATGCCAATTCTAAAACAAGATCAATATTCACATTTCTATGCCTTTGTTCTTATCTCTTAAGATACATTAAGAGGTGAACAGTGAATAGTATTGCCCTGAATCAATGCAATAAATACATGAGATTCCAATTTGAATGGTGCCAGGACTGCTGGCATATACTTCAGCTGCACACAGCGCAACTATCTGTCCTGTGCCGGCCATGCACTTGGCCTGGGATATCCCATAACCCAACGAACAAACTGTCACACTCACAACCTGGATTGTCCCACTCCACCTGAGCCTCAAGCACACAGGAACAAGCAGCAGGAAGCTGCTAAGCAGAGCATTCTGAAGGTCAGTGCATAAGATGGATGAAAAATCATGTTGTAGTTACTCCAATGAATTATAATTCATCACCTTTTTTTCATTTCTCAGGTGACACCAATACAGTCATTTATTCCACCAAGTCTGATCTCTTAAAAAGCACCGAAATTAAAACTCATCATCCCTCCAGATCCCTGCCTCCTTGATGGGAAATAAAAGGCTTTTATGTAGGGCAACTCAACCCAGCTAAAATCCAAATCAATTCCCAAGATCCTGCCATACATCTATTAATCTAGAGCCCTTTCTTCCAGAAAAGGAAATCTGCTTCAGGAGGACCATTCCTAACAATATGCAGTGAAGGATTCAGTAACGGATGCTCTTGAGGCTTCCAGTGTTTTTCTGGCTGTTTGTGATTATATTCACCCACTCACAAGCAGAAAGTACCAAATGCCAAAATACTTCATTTAAAATATGACTCTCAAGGAATCCTTAGTTCCCTGGACAGCCACAGATAAAATACGTATCAGTTTTTAAAAGCGTATCAGTAGATCTAACCACTGAAGTCAACTTCATGGAAAACAGGAAAACTTACATTAAAATCATTTTTGGAGGGATTAGAAGCAGATCTTTAATCATTTAGATCTTTTTAGGTACCTGGGGAGGAGAAGAGTTTTGGAGTTATGACCTGACTCAATTCCCAATGAAGTTAGTGGGAGCTTTGCCATTAACTTCCAGAGGAAGAGGATGAGGCCCCAAACTTTTGAGAGAGTAGTGCAGCAGTGCTTAATGGTTCGTGCAGACCTCCTCAGTCGAAAATACCTTAGTGGTTCCAAGTTTCCATCTACCTTTCCTGGATAAACATGGACATTCAGTTCTCTATTTCAAATGGTTTCCAACTAACATTTGCTACACAGTCATATTCCGTTTTTGTCTTCCGTTAAAAAAAGAAATATTTTGCATGTTCCATGATGTTAGGAAATGCCAAGGAATCATTCCAGCAAGTAAAATTTCATACATCTAGCTGGCTAGGAAGAATAAATAATGACCTTTTCCACATGCCAGCAAATATAAAACGTTCGTATTTCCACAGGCACAAGCTTAATGGCCATCTGAGATGTCTGATTCATTTATGATTTAAGCACTGTTTATAGAAGTTGACCAAAGAATTTACTTGATATCATTGAGGAATTCAAAACACATGAGTAAATTATACAATGCAGTTATCCACATGTAATTCACTAGAAGTGAAATAAAGCACATTTACACTAAGAAAGTACCTTTCTGCAAGCACACATACTTCTATGTGATCATGCAAACCCAGTTTCCATAATTTCTGACCAATTCTGCAATTTTTCAATTAGTATATTTTACTATCCGATTGGAGTTCCTCTTGTTTTCTATATAGAACTTCTTTTCTACTCTTCATCAGCCTCTGTGTTATACTTACGTTTATTGTAGGGCTGCTGCAAAGTGTAGGGTTTATCTCATGCCATAACTTTTGTTTAAATGAGGACCATTAATCCCTTGTCCAAAATAGTCATCTAGAGCCACAGGAGACTGGTTACTTGGCTGGCAAATGCTGTTTCAGAATGTTGTGGAGCTGCACTGGTCATGTGCCATATTTGTCAAATGTGAGCAGATGTCTTGGGCACATCTCAAACGGTACTAAATACCCCATCTGTGCATGGAGAACAATGGACAAAGATCTAGGTTTTTATGCTAAACTTGAAATTTAACCTCCTTCAGTGTGTACCCACAGGACCTCACCCCAGTCAACGCAGATACCTCCAATGACCAACAACAGACTCAGATGGCTATCAATGGGTGCAGTGAACTCAATTCTGGAAGTGCCCGCTCGTCAATGGCTATGGCTATGTTTCGGTAAATAAAAGAATTGAAGCTAGTGTACATGCTCAATCTCTGGCACACAATTGTCTGTACTGCTTAATTGTTAGGATGCTCCCTGGTGTAGCTTTGGCCTGGGTCAACTAGCACTCACTCCCCAGAACAGTTTGGACGTATTTCAGGATCTAGCACTGGCCAGAGACTGTTCTTAATAATGACAAAAGAATGGACCGTGTTTCATTTTATTTACTGGAAGTCATGTAACTTATATAACTAGCTTAGATGAGGTACTTATGATTTCAGCATGGCCCTAGTCTAGGTGAGATTAATCCATCCAGTATAGCTGAAATGTTCGTAGCTGGCCACTGACTGCAAACATTCTACTGAGGACAGTCCCACAATTACAGGATTGCTGTTTCAAACTCTTGTCTTACCCTAAAATGGCTGTGATATAATTTCTCAGTCTTGCTTAGAATTGGCCTCATGGAACTGTTATACAAACAATACCTAACAGAAAACATATCTCAAATTCATTGAATTTAAAGATAAAGGGAAGGGTGGGATAAAGTCTGCAGTGCTATGTAGCAACCAAAATAAAAGCAGTGCGGTCATTTCAGTTAAGCAGTATGCTTTTTGCAATATTTGTCTATTCATCCTTTTCTGGAGCAGTTGTCCAGTACTGATGTGCAACTCCACCCTAAAAAAGATGTGCCATGATACATACCAGGCTTAGTACCATGTTACATAAACAGGTGTCCCATGATTATGACACTTTCTTGAGTACTTCGGCTGGCTGCTGGAAGTTAAGCAGGATCAAAGAAGGCTATTGTGACTAAAGGAAAAGTTTCATATTTGTTCTTAAATTAAAGGCTATCATTCAATGTGATAGACAGCGTGTACAAGCAATGTGCTTTCATTTACACTCTCACACTAGCCATAAATACATTACTTCCTCTATGGTGACTTCTCAAGCGCATTAGGTAATCTGGATGTAATTCATTTGTCTTATATTTTGCAGGGTCGTATTCTCCTGCGTTATTGCTTTACCATAAAGGGACTGCATAAAGAGCATCCCAAAACACAGTCAGTCTTCAGAAGGAAAATTTTTCAAAGGAGTAAGCTGGCTGCTTATTATGGCCTATTCTGTGGAACGTAGTCCAAAGGTACAAACGATCTGAGTGTCTAGCCTCAGTTAAGTGAAGAGTGGGACTTGTTTCATGGTCAAATACTTAGACTCCCTGGAACAATTTGCTTGATTCCTGGAAGAGCTGACTTGGATGCTGAGATTTCCAAGGTTCCACTGGACACTGTGGAACTCACTGTGGGAGCAGCCACAGCTTGCTAGCCAAAAAGTTAAAAACCTGAGATACTCTTACTTGCGGTAAGTTTTACACACTGTGGCAGGTTTCACATGTCTCCAATGAGCCATGACCTATGGCCAAAGCAGTACTTGTACTCAGTGGTACAAAGTATGTCATTGTGGTTATTTGGCTTCTTCTCTCATCCTGTCTGTAGCTGTAGGTAAAAGCTCTTGATGATAAGCTATAAAATGTACTTAAAGATTGCCTGAGATAAAAATAAAGTTCTGAAGCAATGCAACATTCACAGGCATTAGTGCGAAGTGTCCCGTAAACTTCACATGGCTTTTAGCTCAGAGCTTGCAAGGGACATACTTTTCTAAGTAGGCAGTCAGGAGGTGATTATCTTCTTTACATAAGCCACACGTCTGACTGCTGTGAGTAGGAGTTCCAGCTGGGAATGTTCAAGCCACTGTCTGTGTTGAAGTTATGTCATCAATAATGTAGCTTTTGGCTGGAGTGATTTCAAATAATAAAAGTTTCTGTAGTTTGTAAAACTGGGTTTTGGATATACAGAAGGGAGTCTAATGTCTCAGTGTTGCTCTCCAAACAACATCTTTCACTCTAAAACAGTGTTAAGGGCCAAATTCTCTGTGTGGCTTCAACCCAGACTAACATTACAGCTGCAAGTTCTGCACAGGGTGAGTAGCCGTCTAAATACACTGGTCTTGAAAAGTGTACAGTGTAATTCACACGCAACCCAGCAAGGAATGGCAATGGCCCAACACAGAGATTGAATAGTCATAAATAAGCCAGAGCATTTCATTTCTTTCCTTTTTAAAAAAAAACATCAAGAGTTTTCTGGGGACTTTATTAGAAGGGCACCTGGAAGAAAAAAATGTATCAGGTGAAATTAAGAGTAGAATCAAGCTTCATACTGCTTCATAATTCGTAGTAAAGTTTAATCCAAGCAAAGAAGGCAACATATGATACATCTCAGAGTCACTTGAAAAAATAGAGCCAAAGAAAGGGCAAGAGTGAGCTCCTCCTGTCCTGTGGGAGCAGTAGCATCCTAAAACCATCACTTCCTTGGGGATACTATACTCAGCTACCAGTGCTGCTCAAGTATACACAATCACTATATTAATTTTCTGGGAGTCAATGCTTTGGGACTTGCAAAGCATTACACATCAACTTTGGAGAAATGAGACACATTTTGTTACTCTTATATGGGATTTAGTCCTCCTAATTCAAGTCATGGAAGTAAAAAATACAGTGCTAAGGCATAGGCATGAGTTCTGGAATCCAGCCATCCACACTTCTTGTTTGTTGGCATGGCTCTAGCTTGTTTTCAAGCCAAAGTTAGTGGTCCTGGTCTTCAAGGCACAGCTCAGGAGCTGGCGTCGACAATTCCAGTAGATGAGGGTAGCCAGCCTGTTCTTTCAAGTGGGGAGGAGGAAAGTTATGTGAGACTTAAATATGGCCATGGCTCATTTGTGCCATGTCTATAAAAGCTGGAGAACAGGCCTGGGCTCTGCTTGCTTTATTAGTTTGGGTCTTGTCTTAGGTGCATGAACAAGCACAGAGATTCTCACTCTCTCTGGAGATGTTTCAAGTATTCAGCTCTCTCCACACAGGGAATCTGCAGTATTCAGTTTGGAATTCAGTATTTCACTGGACACTCACTTGAGTTAGGCAGAGAGGTCTACACTCTGATTTACTAGAGCTGAGGAGCACCACATAGCGTCTGCAGTTCCCTCCACCTCTCTACAAGCACAGTTCTGCTGGTAACATCAATGCATGCTTAATAGCAGTGGTATTAATTAATGACTTATTAAGTATTGCCAGCATAGAAGAACATGTTCAGCACAATAATAAATCTTCTCTTTGAATTAATTATTATAATAAAACTGAAGATTTCCTTAACTTGGAACAAATGACTTGAACAAACTGTATCATGCAGATGAACATTTTAATTGAATAAGTAATTCAAGGGCAGAGGAAAACAGCGCTACTTACATTTAGGGAGCCATGACATTACAATTGCTTAAACCTGCAAGGTCAAATTCACTTCTACTGTATTCTGTACTCTGCTCTTGACTTTTCAAAAACTCTCTCACGACTGAAGAACTTCTGTTTTTAATATAGGAGGAATAAATGCAAATAACAGTTCATTTTTTTAATTCATCTATGTGTTCTTCCACCCATCGTGAACTTCTTTTGGCATCAAAGACATCTCCAAACTTGTCTGATTTAATCCCACTTGTAGCCATGAGTATCACTTTTGACAGGTTTGCAGCCTGCATTTTCTATCAGAAGTAACTGAATTCATTTGGCTTAGGTCTCTTTCTCCAGCAATAACAGTCCTCTTGGTTAGACCAACAGACTGGGAAATGCTACTCTCCATGCGCAGACCAATGTAACTCCAATCTATAGAGGTGTTTTTCACTGATGTTCCATGAATCTGAGCACCCTGAAGGAATTACCCAAAAGATATTGCTTAGTGCCTGCTTTGCCCTTCAGACATTCTCATTAAAGAGCGGTGTTGTTAATCCTTATTTGTAAGGCAATAAATAAGATATTTCAAACCTTACAGTAAAAGAATTTCCACAGAGCCTTTCTGTGATCCAATTCTTCCAGTGATGTGCTTACATTCAGCCATGGAAATCACTCAGACTTCGTGAAATACAACACTAAAGGCAAGGAAAAGCAACAACAAACGCTGTTCCTCTCTTTTGGCAGAAGGCTACTGTGGGAGCTGGAAAGAGGCAAAGACGGTGCTGAAAATCTTTTAGCAAGGTGTTACTTTGCAATTCTTTGTCCCACCCCAACAGACTCAAAGTGCTGACCCTATACATGCTGAAAAACATCAGTATTCCTAATTCAGAGGCATGATCCCTGGCAGGCTTTGCCCTCTAGTGTTCAGGGAAGATGCATAGAGCTTTGCAGACAGGGCTAATCCACACCACCTCCAAATATGCAGCTCTGAGTGTTTAGGAGAGAGCAAGAAGCAATAATTCAGAACTGATATGAGGGTAAGGAAGAATGATGGCACACTCTTACTGGGGAAGAAGAGTCATGCTGGATCTTATTTAGTATTTTTGATAATCAAAGTACACTAAAGCATTTTTTCCACAAACAAGTATTACTTATTCTCATTCCTTGAATTCTGGTTTCAGAAATTTTAGCTTTATCACCACAATCCATGTAGGTGCTTCAAAGTAAAACACAGAGGAATTCCAGGGATCTGCTGAGGCAGATCAAATGTGCATGGAGTTATCCCTCCAAAGGAATGAAGGGTCCCTCACAACAAGTGCTGGTGTGACTCAGTGACATTCTCATTGTATACAACTTTATAAGTCTAAAAACAAATAAAAGGAAAGGGCCCAATGTCTTCCAGCACCTTAAAGTCTGAAGTAAAGGCTTAATGGTAAAATTCAGTTCAGTTTAGTTCAGCATAGTGCACTAGTTGCTGAGGAATCATAGCCAATTCATCTTTTGTCAATAATATTCACTAGTTACCCAGAACTGCAATCAGCTGAGCCTAACAGCCTGATTGGATATCTCTGGTTTTTGCTTATTAGCTCCTCAATGATTTCAGTGATCTCTGCAGTCCCATAAATACGACATTCATTTCTCCATTGAACTTAAGCTTCAAGATCAGTTTGGACAGTGCCTACTCACTCTCAAGGGTTTGGGGAGATTAGGATTTAAAACTTAACAGGCTGAAAGGACCCAAATGAAGCCTCATGCTCTATGAATTTTAACGTCTTACCCATAATAGATGAAAGGTGGCTAACACTCACCCTTCATTATTTCAAATGAAAAACATGACAATTTTCTGTATCTATAGGGACATTGTTGGAGGAATAGTGCAGTAGACTGCGATGTCTAGGTTCATAATCTTCTTTAAGTCGGGTAAGCCTGAATTGAAATACAGAAAATTCAATTTACATTGTCCATCTTTAGACATTTCCACAGTTGGTTGGTGTCCAAAAGCTAGGATGCTTTTATCAAGTAGTAGGCATTTCTAAGACAAATCTTCTGACCTCTTTTACACATCTGCTCTAGGACAAGGTAAAATGGCAGCTTCTCTCCATTGACTATAAATTGAATCACAATGAGCACTTAAGATGTAGATGTGTAGAAAATATCTGGCCTGGAGTTCCTTTTCATCTTAACTGCTTTCAGCACACCTGTTAAAGACTGGCAGCTGGGAATCGCATTCTGAGGCCCAGATCTCTGGCTAATCCATGGTTACAAATTCTACTCTGCAGTACATCTGCCTAGTATATAAACCTGAAAATGCTGCATGTCACTGCAGCAAAGTCTTCTGTGAATCCAGAAACTCAGATTATTTGCAATCTCTTCCCTAGTGGCTTGTGCTCTCACAGCTAGCACTCCTTCACTTCAGAGGAAGTTCCAAGATACCTCGTCTGGAGTATCTGATATGGCTCTAAATCTGTGAGAAAAGAAAGTAGAAGAGAAAATCTTCTGTGGGCATTTATTTAGTAAAGTTTAAAGTTTGATGAGTCCAAAATAAATTGAACAAATAAACTTATGTGACAGATATTTGTCATATTATTTAATACAAAGCTAGATGTATCAGTGACGCTGACGGACTGTTCCTAATCATATATGCAAAGAAGTGTTGGGGATCCATGCTGTTTCTGGCATATTATGCTGTCAACTATTCCCTGCATTCTAGGCAGACCTTGAGCCAACCCTGGGAATAGGAAGGGGGTAGGCAAGAAGTACTTCAAGTTACTCTTTCTTGAGCACACAGTCTGAGTCCTCAGTTCACTCCAGAAACATCACATTCCAAGTGTCCACCATGATCAGGAGTGAACACTTTCTATGTCCATACACTGAATAGAAGTGGGAGGATAAACAGAAATCACTAACCTATTCCACATCTGGGGGAGATTAAAAGAGAATGTGCTGAGATGTGTTTTCATTTCCTCCTAAGGAAAAATACCCCATCACTCATAAAAACCTATTAATTGACTGCAGATTGGCTAAAAGTCATGTCAATTACAGTAATAATAGTGGCAGCTATGAACAGTTTTGGTGTTCAAGCACTTGTAACCAAGTTCCAGCCCATTTAAGTTAACAGCCCATTGGAAAAAAAAAAAAAAAAAAAAAAAGAGAGAGAGAGAAAGTTCCCACCTTTCTAGATCTTCTCTTTTGAATTTGGCTACAGAGAAGTTAAGGCTGTGAAATAACAGTTTGTACCATGAAAAATTTCTTTGCAGTAACAGTTTAGGAGAGATCCCAGAAACACCAGCTGCACCCTGACATGAAGCACAAACCCTCCCAATGGCCCAAGTGCTCAGGTTGTCTCACAGAGGAGATCAAGAAGGAACCTTGTCAGCTATTATTGATCATTAATTTATTACCATATTTTATCATAGTACTCCTGCTCCATGACAGATAAGCTGTGTCAAGAAATTTATAGGTCTTTTGAACTTACAGGCTAAAGTATCAGTGGTTATTAAATAGTGTACTGTTACAAAAGAAGCTGAGGTCCCATTAAAGGAGTAAAATGGGATGAAAGGAGTCTCCACAGATGTTCATCTCACCCAGACTTACATCAAACCACTGATTTCTGATTAATAGTTCATTAGGGTTGAAGTGAATTTCTAGAAGAAAAGTAAAACCTGTGTTACAGCGGCATGACTTGCCAAAACCAGCAGATATAATTTTCTTCTTCTAGGGGTTTTCTTCTTCTATGGGCAGGTAAACAAACATTTGATGATGAATCAGTACGGTCTATAAGTATTGACCTTAACCACCTTTATAATGACAATCCACAGTTACGTGAGATAAAATCTGAGAAATCTTGATCTTTCTGTTAGAAGTTATCAGTCTTCCATGAACTCTTCTAGGCCACTTTAAATACATCAAATTATTTTCCTTTGCACATAGGTGCCTGGGTAAAAAATATTAAATAAATAAGTACAGATACATTTCATGTCACACAGATACTTAACACTGTTTAAGGATATTCAGTACAGTGCATTCAATCAACTGCATGGCTGCAAAGCAGATATTGGCATAATTAGAAAGAAAAAAAATAGTGTTACTTTATTTCCTTTTTTAAAAAAAAAGAGTCAACTTTTGTAATTGGACTAGATTTTACAGAATCACAGAATCACAGAATCACAGAATGTTAGAGA
>VXAV01003202.1:3645-14112 GCA_013399715.1 Alectura lathami
ATGCTAGTCTCCTCCTTCCCTGCTTCTGTTCCAACCTGTAATGGAGCTGCTTGCTGAAGACAGCATAAAATCTTCTGTCACAAAAGCTAGCTTCCTTTAATTGTTTGTCTCTGCAGTGATTCAAATATTCCACTCATGTTATGTAATCTTCTTTTTGTTACATTAAAGACAATGATTCTTTGTTTGTATCAAATTAAAATTTGAAATCTGAGGATAATGCTCATTTGACATATTTCAGAGGTGCCAGCTCACTTTTCTTTAAAGTCTTCCAACTTTCAAAAAAGGCAACTCTTACTTACTCTTGAAGAGAGTTTCCTAAGCCACTTGCATCAGAAACTACCACCTGCATCTGTAGAAGGCAGAATGCAGATGGTAGGAAAGACAAGGTCTTGATGTTGCAGCCTGTAAGAGGAGAGGCTGTGGATAGTCCATCCTTGGAGATACTCAACGAGAGACTCAAGTGGTCCTGGGCAGCTGGCTCTAACAGTCCTACCTGAGCAGGATGTTGGACCAGATGACCTCCAGAAGTATCTTCCAGCCTCAACCATTCTGTGAAAGTGTTATTTATTAAGGTGTGCCAAGAGTAAGAGAGGCTGAAGATTCTCCAGAAGAGTAGGAATGGATGTGCCAAATAGTGGAAGATTCTTTTCCCCCATAGGTTTTCCACAGGAGAATGGCTTATATCATAAAAATGGAATGATGTAGTTCCATACATACCATATGTGTCAGCATCTTAGTTCAAATAAAATCTGCTTGGTATTTGTTAGCCCACATTATTTAAAAGCTGTTGCTTTTGTATTAATACTGATGTTTGCTTCTGGAATAGCCTTTATAGTATTTGAGATTTTTTTTTCCTCTGTTACCATTTTTTATTAAATATGTTAGGTGGTATTTGATGTGAAGTTTTTTTTTTGTCTGTTTGTTTTGAAAAAAAAATGTGGTTTTACTAAGGGATTGCAACATAATGGTTGCTTTTTTTTGGTTGAAAATAAAAGGAAATCTGAGTAGTGGGTTGCAAACATGAAATACTTCATTAAGTAACTAGGAAAGTTGTCTGGTATCCACTGGCCATTAATAATAGCATCTTTGTTCTGTTGAATCCTGATTGCATGTTCTTAAGCATTCTCCAGTGTACCACTTGTCTGTATTAGCCTTGTCACCTGATTAAATCTTAGAAATGGCCTTTGTGAGATGATTAGCTCCATTAATACTGCACTTTTTTTCCTAGTCATAATTTCCTGTGAACTTTAGCCTGGTATAGTACTTTTAAAGTCAAATGTGCAAATAGCTAATTCAAGAGGTTTGTATTCACAGTTGCAAAGCTGGATGCTCATACTACCAGAAATGCATCAGATCTGTAAGAACCATTTGTGAATGTGTTTTAGTTCAAACAATTTCTGTGCAGTGTTAAAACATGCTGTAGTGCATGAAAAACAGATACGTCTCAGAGGTCAGTATCTTTTCCTCTGACATTACGGAGGGCCTTCTATAGATCTCAGTGTGGTTGTTATCTGATAATGTACAGAAGGGAGGTTAAGTCTGTTCCCTTTCAGTCAATGCCCAGCATTTTGAGAAAAACATTTTTTTGCTGTGGAAAATGATAGCAGTGTTACTGCAATAAGGATGCTCAGGATCATCCAATGTTTTGTGTTTAAGTTTACTTGAAGAGAGACAGTAAGCTATTCTGTAATTTTTTCACCTTGAAAGAAAAGAATTAAACATACTATATCACCTTTGAGCAGTCAAAGGAATTACATGCCTGTTCCCTTGATTATTCTTATTGTCTCACAGTAAAAACACCTGCAATGGCATTCATCGGGTGGTTGCTAAAGGATCTTGTTATAGGCACAGCAGTATGCAGGTAGCAGCTGGGCACATCTCTACAGCACCCAGACAAATGTTACTTAGCTTCCACGTCTAGTATTCAATCTGTAAATCTGGGTTATGAGAACATCTTTTTTGGGGAAAAAAAAAAAAATCTTGCTTACTGTGGGGAAATCAAGCAGAGCACTATCAAAAGATTGGCTCCTTTTTTAGGTTAGGAGGCTGCCACTGAGAAATTGCTGTATTATAAACTTGTCAGAGCAAGCATCTAGAGGTAAAAGTGCTTGAAATTATCTTTATATAGAGATAATAGCAATGGGACAGATTTGTGTTTGCAAAGGTAGCAGAGCATTGCCTGAACTTTGAAAAAGTTTCAGACGTTCAAATTTGGGGTTTAGCTCTCTTTTCCCTAGGGAGATCCTTTTTTGTTAGCTCAATGAACATGGATTATTTGGTGATTAGCAGTTCAGTCTCTAGCATCGATCTTTGTGAAAAAACAATACACAAAACAAACCCACACTGTTACTGAATATACACTGGACTGGAAAAGAAAAAGGTTGGACACAAGAAGGCAGGTAGGCATTTTTGTCTCTGCTTTTCCCTGTTAATCCCACATATTCTTCTTCTACTTTGTTTAAATGTCACATTTGGTGTTTTTATTAAAGATGATTAAACAGAAATGGCTATTTATATAAAAAAAAAAAACTTCATATGAAGTTGCTGAAAAGGTTTGTATACAACATCAGATTAAATATGTATCTTTAACCAACCAAATGGGTCTTCGTTCTCTCGTCTTCTGCCTATTGCACATGGCTGGAAGAAGTCAAAACTTGTATTATAAACGTTTTACTTAAAAAGAAGGAAGTGATGCTTGCAAGAAAAAATAAAATTTTAACAGCTTTGGTGTCATTAAGTAGTGAAAGCATGGATCTCCTCTTTTTCCTTTCTGATGAAGCAAGCAGTGTTATTTGGGATAGATAGCAATAGAACTATAGCAAGTTAATTGTACAAATGCTCATGGATTAGTGGCAGAGTGTATATAATGCCCAGGTTCTATGAATGTTTCCAGTAGTGCTATAGCATTGTAAGTCTTTTCACTCATGATCCTCTGACAGCAATTAAAATCTGTTTCTGCCAGTATGAAGACTTTCATAATGAAATAGCAGCCTTAGTATTGTTTTTCTCATGAGTATATTGTATTGTTGATAAAGGAAAATATTCTTGAAAAAAGGTACCTTTAAGGTCTGCTACTGAGTTGAGCTTTTAGGATTCAAAGATGTGTTTGTATCATAAAGATTTGCCTTGGCTTGTCTCCTTGGAGGAGCAGAGGGAGGGAAAGCAAAGTGCATTATTAATGCTGTGCATTTCTCATGTAGCACATCCATACCAGTCTTTCAAATTCAGATGAATCCATTAACATTATTAATTGCTGAACATCTCAGATGGGAGTTTAATATCCCTTTTTATTTAAGAAGTGTAGAGAATTTTACTATAAACCAAAAGACAGATAACATTGAGTGAGCTTTGTTTTAGTATAAGCATTCTGCAGCCTTTTCCGCATTATGTCCTTTACTTCTAGTTTGGTTTGACGTTGCCATACAAAAAGGTCTGCCTGTCTGTTTCAGTTCAGGGATGTTGCCTAATGGATGTTTCTGAGTAAATGTTTATTGGGTTCTGTGGTTAAAGCATAGTTCTTTTTCTACATAAAATACATCAGAATTTTACCTCTCTGTGTGTCTAGTTCCATTCTGCATCTGTACTCATGACTTAGGTATCAGCAGGATCTAGGTCTGTGACAATCAGCTCCCTCTACAATGATTTTTTGAATTTCAGAATTGAGAAGAAAGTTCATGTATGGCTGAATAAATGTGTGTTAGTTATTGATTTTTTTCTTCCACTGGAGATAAATTACTTAACAAATCAAATAACTGAAGGCAGAAAAGATATGGGATGGCAGGGGCTGCCACTGGAGACATGTCACTGTAGTACAGAAGACTTCACCAAGAAATCTGAAGACATGCATAGAAACTTGCTATTTCAAGTACTCTTCAAAAAATGCAGTAGAAGTTTCCTGTTGCCACAGCTACTGGGTGTGTGTTATTACAATTTGAACAGGATATCATAGAATCATCGTAGAATGGCTTGGGTTGGAAGAGACCTTAAAGACCATCCAGTTGCAACCCCTTGATATGGACAGGGTTGCCACCCACTGGGTCAGACTGCCCAGGCCCTTCTCTATACCTGCTCTTGAAAGCCTTTACGGATGGGGCATCCACAGCTTCTCCGGGCAGCCTGTGCCAGGGCCTCACCACCCTCACAGTAAAGAATTTCCTCCCAACATTTAAACTAAATCTCCTCTCTTTTAGTTTAAAACCAGTATATCAGGTCCTACTGCACCATGTTACCTTCCATGGAATAAAAGACACCAGAGGGTGGGTGAGATGAGCCAGGGATATAGACTTCAGAACCAAATAATGACTGTGAAGGGATCTGTAGGCTTTTAAAAATATACTGACGTAATTCTAAAGGAAAGAATACATCTGAAGAGGCACCCTGAAGGAGTCTGAATTATTATTAGCAGCTTTACTACAAACTAAGACTCAAGCTTTAATCAATTATATTGTATATATTTTGTTGAATAATTCTAACACATGGTTTCTTTTTCTCTGGCAGATGAACGGGAAGATGTTCAAAAGAAAACATTCACAAAATGGATAAATGCACAGTTTGCTAAGGTAGTTAATTGTTTTATTATTATTTATAAATCAAAATATGTTTTGTAAATTTTTCAAAAAAGCTGATATTCCTCCACTGAGGCTTATTTTTCAAGATAACAGTGATAAATTTCAGGTATTGCTGAGTACAGATGACTGATTTACTAGAAAAAATGTTCAGTTTTATTCCCCATGATTTTTGTAGGAATTGGAATGTAAGGAGCCATCCTCTTCTCAATCAGCTCTCTGCATAGATTTATTTTGCCTTTTCTCAAACTAGTTACACAGATTCATTACTGCTTGTTGGATTCCTTTGCTATGTTTCTGATATACTGAGGAATTTCTTCTATTGGGCCTGTCTTTTTTCTAGTTGCAATCACAAATTTAACAAAACCAGATGAATTGGAAAGGAGCAAGGTCAAAGATAAGAGGTGTAGTTAAGTCAGCAAATGATCGAAGTCAGTTATGTTTTGAAGTAGTTATCTTTGTGAACTCTTAGAGAATGGTGACGAACTGGGAAGAAAAAGAAAAAAAAACTTATTTAAAGGAGCTCCCTCCCACCTTGGCAGTATATAATAATTTTATCTTTAATACCCAGTAAAAATTGAGATCAAGCTATTAATTTGATTAAACATTTTTGAAGTTCCTGGCAGATAATTACCAAATTGTATTTGCCAGTAATAAAATAAATCAACCCTATAATCTGTAATTTTATCTGCTAGTGAATAATTGGCAACAGAGAATAACGAAATTGTAGCTGTGGTATACTTTGTGTTTAGTTTAGCTTTTTATTATATCCCATCTGATTCTTCTCATTAAAAAAGAGAATAAAGATAATCTGAATATAAACACCTTAAAGTTGAAAAACTTGTTTAGCAATGGTGCAATGAAACAAGGAGTCCCACAGAATTTTCACATGGTCTGGAGCATTTTGTGATAGTGACTCAAGTGATTTACACAGCACACATTTGTGTTCAGCAAATTGTCCAGCAGTTTGTAGAAAAGCATCAGGATGAAATACAGCCCTGAAGAAATAGTCTCACATCGATCAATGAATTCTGAGACAAACGTGAAGTATTATATTTAGGACAGAAGTAAAATGTATGCATACAAAAAGGGGAATAACTAGGCAATAATAAAGCAGAGAAAAGCTCTGGGAAGTGTGGTGAATTGCAAATAAAATGAGTCACCAACATGGTACTATTGGAAAAAAAAAAAAAGGCGGATTTATTATGGCTGTGATAATGGAAGTGCTTGACAGAGGGTGCAAGATGTAATTGTTTTATTTTACTTGGCAAGAGTGAGACTTTAGCTTGAATAATGTACTATTGGTCTTCTATATGCAGATGTAGATGCAGCCCCAGCAGCAGTCATCTGATGTAAGCTAATTTGAAATTTATTGTGAGTTAGTCCTTCTTACAGTGACAGAAATGATCACAGAAAACTAAGAGTAACTGTTGCTTCTACATCTGAATAAAATGTGATTTTTTTTAGAGCCTTGCTGGCTTGGAAACAGTTTACAGAATATCAAAGCCTGTAATTACTGAGGAAAAAAAAGAGCAAGTCCACAAAGAGCAACAAGAATTATAAAGAAATTATGACCTATGAGTAGATGTTAATGTTAGGCTTGATCGAGCCATCTGAATGGCCCAGATGTATTTCCTCTAATTCTAGTTCAGTGGAGTGTACATAAATGATATTTTAGCTACTTCTCACTTCAGTTCTATAAATTGTATTTATAGTTGTATGTGAACATGAGTTCATCAACATCCCAGAGAACTACTTCATTTGGAATGTGCAGAAAACCTCCTAAACAGTATGGTTCGAGTTTTATGTCTGCCTCATGCATCATCGGTGTTTTGGAGAGGATCTTTTTATTGCAGCAATCAATCTATGGAAAAAAAAAAACTTGATCTTTATATCTTGGACAAATTGCACTCATCCTAAAAAACTGTTATGTGGAACACCGTAAAAGTTTCAGAATAGTTAGTCTGAAATGGGAGATCACGTGTCTGGTAAGCTCAATAATACCTGCTGGCTGCCCATGTGGTATACACGCAGAAAGTATATTTTAATCCTCAGTGCAGTCACATACCATGCAAAATTCTATCTAGAATTTTCAGGACAGAAATACAGGAGGCCCTGGCTGTATTTTGCTGTAGTAAGAGTGATCATAGTCAATAGCTGTGCAGTGTGTTGGGACTGTGTTTCTTGCTCTTCTAAAGTTCAGTATGTCTTGGGACAGGTGGTCTCCAAAACATCAAAGTGTATCTTCAAGTGAAATCTACATCTTATACCCCTGATTCTCATTACTTGTTTTCAGTTTCTAGCTATGGAACTGATTTCATTTAATGGACTACTCCTGGTTAACAATTTCTCATCATTGTTAGCTTTGTAAAAGTAGAATTGGTTTGCATTCACTTCCAGGTAGTTGTAGAGGTGCTGTCTTAAGAAAATTGACCTAAGGGCTCTGAATTCAGGTAGAGGAATATATTACATCACTCATTTCTCTTATCTGTGCATACTGGAATCAGGGTCATTAGTCCACTGTAAAATATTTAGGGTTGAATGAAATTGTTTTCATCACACGGGCCCCACTCCCCACAGCCAAAATAGAACCTTACTTATGGAGTAAAACTTGTAAATGCTCTGGATTTCAATTTGTGTTAGATCTGTACTGTACTACCCCAAAAGTTGTGTTACTCTCCTGGAAGCTCAGTGTCTATACATTGCCAATGCCAGTACACTTATGCTTACAGTAAGCTTTGAAAATATTCTTGTTTGCAAGCTGCTTTCACATGACTGGTAATGTAAATGTAAATAAGTGCTCTTAATATAAGGAGTAGTTAATTGTTGAAAAATATTTTTTCAATGTATGTTATTAGTGTAACCTAAGAACCCACGTATACTTACCATTTGTGGGAAAAAAATCTACTTGCTCAAGTCACAGACCCAGAGAGAAGTAGTAGTTCTTCTAGCCACACATGCAGTGACTGTAGTTGGAGTATGTGTAGATACTTTGAACTAAGAAGCCCTGAGTTCAGCAGTGAACTCTTACCTAAGGAATCAAGTCTCTAACATGAGAGATCTGTAACAGAGCTCACCATCTTGGCAGTTTTCTGCCTGTGATGTGCAGAGCCTAAAACCCTCTGGAGTGCTACCAAGAAGTCCAGGAAAGGGTACCTAGGAGAACTAGCTAGCAGAACTGTCAGCAAGATTACAATAGCTGTGGCTGAAGCCCTGACTCTTCTCCGATTCTGTTTACAGATTGAGTGCAGTGCTCTAAATAGAAAAACTAGGGGGGGAGGAAATGCAGGTCTCTCCCTAACAACTTGTCAAAAAAGCAGGTTACTCTCTAATTCTTACTCCTTTTACTGGCCAGAAACTGTATTATACAGAAAATCTGTGCTTTAAAGATTGCAACATGTGACTCATCTAAATAAGCAACTCATCATTGTTTCAGTAAGACAGGCCAAAAGTTGGCTGTTAATGTTTGTGAGGTAAAACACTTTGTAATTCACAACTATAGGAGAAATTGGAGACTTTTATGTTTTCCCTGTTGTAACCATAGAAACTGTGTACAATTTTCTTTAGTGATACCTTCTTGATTTACCATCTAAATGGCATGGAACAGCTTGAAACTTAAAATTTGAACATTTGAAGCATATTAATTTAATATATTATTCAATAAGAGATTTCCTTTGTCCTCAAAAGAAGCTTATTTATAAAAGAATGAGGTTCTGCAGGATGTACATAATGATAGCACTGGAACACATTTTAACCTAGTTCTTAATAATAGAACTATAATTAGAGCGCTCATAAAATATAGATATATAGTCCTGGATATGATACCTTTAGCTCACATTTCAAACTTTCCAAATTTCTAATAATGCTAAGTGAAACACAGAACCTTAACTATGTATGTTAGGAGAATGCCAAAATATCAGGAGATTTCAAATGTAGCAGCTGTCTGCGGGAACTTTGAAACACCCACGGCGGTTACTTTAACAATGCCTCTACCTTATTTTAAATTAACTTATGAGGCCTCACTAGTTAAACATTTTTAGTTGTTCATTGCATAATAGGCTTCAAAATAGAAAGCATTCCTGAAGATAGAAATGTTCATTGCTTGCACATAGGAAAGAGCTTGAGAAGGACAATTAATTTTGAAATGCAAATCTGAAAATTCCAGAAAAAATAAGAAAAGAAAAAAATAAAGACACAGAAAAAGGAAAGTGTTTCCTCTGTAAATAAATAATAGCAGTGTATTTTGTTCCCTCATTACGGAAAAGGTGTCTCAAAGTCCTGACAACTTTAATACCAGCAATAAAAATATCTGTTTTCAGTACAGACGACAATCAGCTAAACAAGATCAATATTGACAGCTTGAATTGTAGGGTATACCTTTATGGATGAGTTGCGGTTTTTTGAATTTACATCAACATTTTAACCTATAATTGGTTTTCATAAAAGAATGCTAATTTGTGAATGGATTTTCAGGGTTTTGATCTGCAATATCAAAGAACAAATGTTCACAAAATCATTTGTAAATTCAGAGGATTAATCGGGTTGTCCACATCACTGCTGTGAAAGTGTAGACAATTCCACTACATAGCCAAAGAAGATACTATATACAACAGTGCATTTTTTCATTCGGAGGCTGGAATAATTGATCTTCAATGATCAGCAAGAGACAAAAATCAGAGAATCATAGATTGGGGTGGAGGAAATAGGTAATTTTTTATAGTTTCTCTACCTTGTGTTTTGGTTTTCCTCTTGTTTCTGAACAAAGCAGAATATGAAAATAAATTTTAAAATGTTTCATTACTCAGCTTCATGGAAAACCAAGACCATTCAATAAGTAATCCTTTTAATGGAAAATTGGAACTATGAGAAATTGCAGCTTTTTATAAGCAGATAGAAAAACTGGAAAAAAAAAAGGAGGTAGTTTCTGTGGTGACTGTGGAATTAGATTCCCATTATTGTAGCAGTTGTGTGAGGAAATATAGTAAAGAGAGTACCTCTGTCAAAGAAGGAAAGGTTGACACCCTAATTTAAGATACAGGTGGCTCGCAGAGTAACACTCAGCAAAACAAAATACATTTCATTGTTAATTAAGTTATTTAAATAACAGCTAGATGGTATATGCCAGGACAGCAGGGGTTCCAGGGGGAGACAATGCTTGCAATGTTGGTCAAACACAAAGCAGACAAAATAATCTCCTAATTACCTAGTGTTTGTATGTAGTTTATATGGTATTGGCTGAGGTGTCAGTCTCGGTTCTTTCCTTGCTCTTGAGTTCATGGACAACCTGAAGTTATTTAGGACTCCAGTTCCTTTTAGTGTTCTCTTGAGATTGTAGCTTAAATGCCTTCTGCATATCATATAATGAAAAATGCTGGCACAAATGAAATGTTTACTGACCTTTTGAGGAATTACATCAAATATTTGAGGTATAGGGAGACTGAACTTCCCTATGACTGACATCTGNCTCTACCTTGTGTTGTGGTTTTCCTCTTGTTTCTGAACAAAGCAGAATATGAAAATAAATTTTAAAATGTTTCATTACTCAGCTTCATGGAAAACCAAGACCATTCAATAAGTAATCCTTTTAATGGAAAATTGGAACTATGAGAAATTGCAGCTTTTTATAAGCAGATAGAAAAACTGGAAAAAAAAAAGGAGGTAGTTTCTGTGGTGACTGTGGAATTAGATTCCCATTATTGTAGCAGTTGTGTGAGGAAATATAGTAAAGAGAGTACCTCTGTCAAAGAAGGAAAGGTTGACACCCTAATTTAAGATACAGGTGGCTCGCAGAGTAACACTCAGCAAAACAAAATACATTTCATTGTTAATTAAGTTATTTAAATAACAGCTAGATGGTATATGCCAGGACAGCAGGGGTTCCAGGGGGAGACAATGCTTGCAA
>VXAV01003202.1:14123-34409 GCA_013399715.1 Alectura lathami
ACAATGCTTGCAATGTTGGTCAAACACAAAGCAGACAAAATAATCTCCTAATTACCTAGTGTTTGTATGTAGTTTATATGGTATTGGCTGAGGTGTCAGTCTCGGTTCTTTCCTTGCTCTTGAGTTCATGGACAACCTGAAGTTATTTAGGACTCCAGTTCCTTTTAGTGTTCTCTTGAGATTGTAGCTTAAATGCCTTCTGCATATCATATAATGAAAAATGCTGGCACAAATGAAATGTTTACTGACCTTTTGAGGAATTACATCAAATATTTGAGGTATAGGGAGACTGAACTTCCCTATGACTGACATCTGATAGAGAAATTTGCACTGTGCTTTTGCTCACACAACTGCCAAGTTTTCAGTGCTATCACTCACAATGATATCGAATTAAAACAAATTAAAAAAGCCACTTATGACAAAGTGAACTCCAAGATGCTGAGAGGGAAGTAGCCTGGTGAAGCTCTGTGGAGAAGAGGATATTAGTTTCGTTTGTAACTTAGCTGTAGGTGTCCCTGTTCATTGCAGGGGGGTTGGACTAGGTGATCTTTAAAGGTCCCTTCCAACTCAGACGATTCTATGATTCTATGAAAATATGTTAGCCACTGTGACTAATCTACTCAAAACTTCATCACTTGAGCCACACATGTGGACTACAATTAATAATCAGGAAAAGAATGTGGAAGAAAGGGAGATGGCAACAAATCACAAAATACAAAGGTTGAAAATGTTCACAACTGATCCTGTCCAAACTACTATCTTGACAATTAACCTATATGTCAATTTAAGATGTGAGCAGTAGGAAAATTAAAACTAAATCCTCTGCTTAGGTGTTCAGACCAGTGTGCTTAAGCTTCACTAATATCTATTGGCATGTTGCATTTTCTAAAAGCAAAACGGTGGTTGCATATGTATTTCTAAGAGGAGATTAGAAAAGATCCCCAACTTTCACATAATAAGAGTACTCAGTTAGGTACGGTGGTGGTGTAGGATTTCAGTTTTTAGAACTGATTTCAGATAAATGCGTGAATGCTGCCTTTGCAGGCAGTAAGAAGCACAGTTTTGAAAATAAATGTCAAGAATCAAAAGATACCACTTGTAAGATAAATTCAGGCATAAGTTCATATACTCACCTCTTATTAATCAAGAGCATTGATTCCAGGATAAACAAATGATTGAATGTTAGTAAAATCCTGAAGTTGCATCTGTGGCAAAACCCTAACCAAATCCTCAACAGCTTCATATTAAAAGTGCATATCATAGATTTCAGCTGAATCCATTACCTAAGCATTTATAATACCTGCAGCCTTTTTTTTTTTTTTTTCCAGAAAAGTTTCAGAAAATCACATGGATTAAAGATTGCATCATGTTTGTAATAAATTCTAAAAAAAACCCTTACATCTAGTATTAACTGATATTAGTAAAACACCATATTCATCCATCCTAAATACCTAATTAGTCTATCTTGTTCTTTGTTGCCAGCCTTTTAAAATACTTGTCACAGTGAAGGTGAGGAGAAAGAGGAGTTTACTAAGGTGGGAGCCAAATGACTTTCCTCCTCTACAATGTGGCAAATAACCAGAGCTCTCACTGAAGATTAATAGTGCTTAACTTGGGATCACATGGAGCTGAAAACCGAAGCATTACCCTCAGGATATATCCTGTTTTCAAATACCAGGCTTCCTTATGCCAATAACCTTTTTATAATCTATCCTGCAAGAGCACACCAAAGACCTATCATGACTATTCTGTGTTACTAAAGCAAAAGCTTTTCATCTTTTTTTTTTTATTTTTTATTTTTTTTAAGCCAAATGCTGTTTTTACCAGGTATAGACAACACATTTGCATTGTGAATCATTGTAAAATGATTGTCCTTTTCTGGATATCTCCAGAATACACAAGCAAGTGTTGCGTAAAGCACATGCTCAGAATTATTTCTGATTATGTATAGTAAACTACCTGCTAGGTTTCTAGATTCCATATATTTTTATTTTTTTTATTTATTTTTTTATTATTTTTTAATGTTACAACAAAATGGGATGCATGCTGTATTAGTACTTACTATATTCCAAGTAGGTTTTCTTTGGAATGAAAAATATATTTTTTAATGTGCTTTTGAAAGGTAATACGAATGGCAATATGTCTATTTAGTTTACTCAGAATTTTATTCTAGAACCTCTACCATCTATGAATATACTTCCATAGATTTTTGTATGAGCAAGAAAATTAGCATGAACAGAAGTTAGGGGCACAGTTTAAAGGCACAAGTACCTTTTGCACATAACGTTATCTCTGTGTGCAAGCTTTCAAATTTGCAAACTGGATAACTTCTTATGTTTCCAAAGTCATTTTTCATCTCACTGTTTGTAAAATGCCTAGGGCGTATCTCCTTTATCGATTTAATACTTACCAATATTTAACTCTAGTGTAGAGGCTTGGATGCTGGCAGGGATTAAAATACAGGATTAATTCTTTTGTACTTCCTATAAAAGGAGGGAACACCAGAAACTGCCTGGTGTCTCAGTGCAGCATGACAAAAACAAAGCACTGTTTAAGAGGAAGGTGGTCTCTGTTTTCTCAGTTCTTGCTAGCATCAGAAGTGCAAGCTGCAAGACCCACTGTGGCAGTCACTCAGCTGGAGATGTCTTTAAAACTGTCTGTACCAGTCCATTTCACTGAAAACCTAGAAGGTACAAAAATCTATGTGGTTATGCTTCAAAGGCTCAAAAATAGACGTCTGAAGTAAACAAAAGACTAATGGGACACACTGCATTGTTTGTGGTTGCATTTTTTATTTTTAACAAGCTGACGTTCAAGCAGTGGAGGTTTCACTGCATCTGCATGGAGGGATGGAGTTTACAAATGCTTTCCTTCCATAACATTCTCCCATTGCCAGGAACTTTACAACTTTTCCTGCTTGTATTTCAAAATGTCTAAATGACCAGTGTTAAGCAAGACAGCTCTTGGAGAGCAGACTCTTTTCACTGTGATGAGAACTGAAACTTCCCTTTCCACTCAATTATCTGCAGATCTTTCAGCGGGCTAAGGGAGCGTGGTCACTCACCAAGCCTCTTTGCATACCCTGTGCTTGCAAGCGAGGCTCAACTCTGCTCCCTTGACTGCATAAGCAGCAACGTTTCCTCTGCTTTCCCTTTGTTTGCATGAATTCAAAACTAGCTACAGTTCTGTCTCCACCAGAGCTTTATGTCCATCTCGGAGCCTGGCCCGTCCTGGGCTGCGCGAGGTGGTAGCCATGCGAGCTCCAAGCCAGGCGCTGCGGCCACCCTGTGCTACTGCACAGCCCTCAGCAGGGAGATCTCAACCAGTCAGAAAGCATCATAGCTGTTGCTGCTACAGCCTAGCCACTGAAGATGATATAGTATTCTTGGTATCTTTTATTTGCACATACAAAGGTTATGCTTCTTTTCAGAATCCAATTTTAAGGCTTAAAATGTTTTCCATTGTAAGTGAATTCCCTTCCAAAATTCATACAAACAAATTATCTTAAACAATAAGCATCTGCATGAGAATACAGTTTCAATTAGAAACATCTCAGTGAATACAGACTACATTTTAAACATTTCTAAAAACAATGTAGTATACCAGATCTTTTATTTTACACTTGAGAACAGATTAGTAGAATTGGGAAACTTGACTAAAATATACGCACTGTTATTATGTTAAAATCATTTGTCCTTGCATTCTTGTTTTTACAGTCATTCTTGCAGAATAACAAAGGCATCCCTCAGATGCAATAGACTTGCCAGAGCAGGCAAAGCAATCACTACTGTTAGCAACAGAGGGCACTGGACTTTCATTTCTAATATGTCTTACTGGGGAAGAAAACAGTCAAGTTAAATCCATTGAGCTCTTTCACTTTTTCCTTCTCAGATCTGGACTTGCACCTCATAGTCTTTTATTCAAATCCTCATACGTTTTCACTGCACTTATTTTGAGTGAAAAGGATTCATCTAAATAAAATTGAATGCATGCTGTTCTCTTGAAGTTATTATTGTGTAAGTATCTTCTAGGGAGGGAAAAGGAGCAAGCTAAATATAGCACTACAATATTGGTCTCAGTGGTGCATATGTCTAGCTTGCAAATTTGTAAACATTTACAAATTTGCATGATTGTTGCTGGCAGTAGACATCATCGTTTCCGTGCTCAGAATTCATTACCATTACATCTAATCATCTTCAAAACCTCCAAAGCAGAGCTCTTCGTACAGGCAAGTAAGGTTTTAGTGGATTTATACTTAAACTGAAAGTTCAAAAATAAAAACATGAGGAAAAAAACATTTTGGAGCTACTGTACCCACTTATCTAAATGCCCTCTTATGTAAACATACTGAAGCTGAAGCAAATTGTATTAACCATTCCTCCTATCTGCAAGATGGGTGCCACATGCCTAAGGTTCAATGGAGAGAAGAAAAGAGAAGCTGTAAGCACATACACTTTAGGAGTGCAGCATTTATCCAGCATGTCTCCTTGTCACAGCACACTAGTCAGTGAGCCTGAAAGTCGGGGAGTAACTTCTCTTCTAACAGCAGCCCAAGTGCATGCTGTAGCCCACAGGTAGGGCCTCTGGTGAGCCACTGCCCTCCCTTGCCAATGTTTATTGTTCTTAAAGCTTCGCCGGTTACAGCTGCTTACCTCTGTGTTTTCTATGATCATATGTTTGGGTTCTTCTGAAGGATAAAAATTATTACCTTGCAAAAGATTGCCGCAGTTATTTCTCAACAGCAGTGGTAAAACTGACACGGGCCCCCTATTAAGTCTTTGCTTAGAGAATTAGTTATTATTTAAAAAATCCTCTTTTTTCCTGCTCTGGAAAGGTTGCCTGATTTGTAAATCTTTTTTTTTTTATAGAATAATAGAGTCCTCCGAGTTGAAAGGCACCTTTGAATGTCATCTAGTCCCACTCCCTTGCAGTGAACAGGGACACCTACAACTGGATCAAGTGCCTCAGAGCCCTGTCAGCTTGACCTAGAAGGTCTCCAGGGACGGGGCATCCACCACCTCTCTGGGCAACCTTTGCCAGTGCTTCACCACCATCATCACAAAAAACCTTTTTCCTTATAATGAGTCAAACTCTCCCCTCTCTCAATTTGAAACCATTTCCCCTAGTCCTATCACAACAGGCCCTGCTAAAGAGTCTGTCCCCTTCTTTCTTGTAGCCCCCCTTTAGATACTGAAAGGCCGCTATCAGGTCTCCCTGGAGCCTTCTCTTCTCCAGGCTGAACAGCCCCAGCTCTCTCAGCCTGTCCTCACAGGGGAGGTGTTCCATCCCTTGGATCATTTCTGTGGCCCTCCTCTGGACATGCTGTTTTAGTGTCGTAGTCCAATTAAATATTGATATTCGCATCACTGACTTTGCTAATACTTTTAGTTTTTTCAGAGATCTACATGACAGGTGTTATTACACAGAAAAGCCATTTTTCTATCTGCTTTTCATAGTGTGTTTGATTGATTTGCCAGTTTAAACCCATCACATTTACTTCCTGGCAACATTAGTGTGAGGGCACACACTGCTGACAGGAAAATAGGCTGCTTTTAGTGTTCTCAAGTGCTTAGTATTGGTTCTATTGAAGTGAAGACTTTGCAGAAGCTTTTTTTTTTTTTTTTTTAAATCAACAGTGTAAAATATCTTTATATAAGGTAATCAGTTGTAGTTTTTACCTCTCATATGCTTTTGGATAATGAAGCCATGTTTCTAGTATTTTTACCTAAGGGAAAGACGTGTACATCTTTATTTTAATGTTTTGTGATCTCTAAACTTCAGCTTAGAAGTAAGTTGACCAGTTATTCATATAGACTAAATGAGTGTTTGGATTCTTACCTGACTGTTTTTGCCACACAAATGCTATATATTACTGTTATATACTATATTGAAAGCTATACAGCTATACTTAGGCCTGGTAAGAGTTAGGATTAAATGATGTATCTCCTGCAGGCAGTTAGAAATAAAAAGATGTTCTTCATAAATTGGAAATAATATCCAAGTAAGGAAAACAGAAAAACAAAACAAAACACCTATCTCTGGAATGCTGCAGTTAATGATAAGGGAGTCAGAAACTGTGGATTTTTTTTCTTTTTTTGAAAACTTTTATGCTGCACTTAATATTAATAAAACCAGTCTTCTCTAATACCTCACTTGCAGTAAACATGCCAGGGAGTGCACAGGAGTCTACTAGAAGATCATCCTTGGTGCGTCATGCACATATGAATCACAGTGTCTCATCTGTGGACTGACCACAGGACCCCACCGCCTTTTAAGCCATCAGTGACAGCAGGCAGTCATGGTGTCCCATGTGGCCCAGCAGGTGGTGGGGTGAGGATGCCCATGCTGCTGATGGTGGTGGGTGAGTGCTGGTGATCCTAAGGTGCATTCTTAGCAAGCTGGACCTGGCTCCATACATACCAGCTTCTCACATTGGTGGCTGGCTCCACCCATGGTCTCCTCTAGGATTTCCAAATGCTACCTGCCATGGTTAGTCCTTATTTTGGGGATCTAGGCATCACATAGGTCTCCCAGCTGGATATTTCCTCATTCATCTTCCCATGATTTTATCTATTTGTCACAGGTTTCCACCAGATAGTGTGTTGAAAAAATCACCTTAAAGTTGCATTTTATTTGTGATAGTATAGCACTCACCTTAAAACAATGGTTTACATGATGTCTAGGGCAGACTTGATGTGGTAAGGGAAGGCCATGCATACTCTCCATAGGAATACTCACTGAACTATAGGCCACAGCCTAGTAGCTAACCTGTTCCTACTTTTGCTTACTTTGGAGGAGCCAAATGTTCATTTACACAGCACGATTCTGAGTATCTATCTTAAGTTCTGTTTTAAAAGTAACAGAAATATAAAATTGCAGCAAACAATGGATCCAAAGAAATGTAAATAAAACTGCAAGTCATTAATTGGTTTGTAATCTGTGACATTTTTCAACCTTACATCCAGTAATGGAAGGTGTTAATGATGATAATATTTCTGAAGTGCACTATGCACTTTGGAAACTATAAACTACTTAGTCTGTTTCTATATCTGGCAGAAATAGTGCAAATGGTGGATAAATCTGGTATAATGAAGAAGATTGAATACATTCTTGAAAAAAAAAATTCATACTTCACAACTGCATTGATTCTTCAAAGGAGTCTACCAATACACACACGCTACTGATACAGAAAAACTAAGTATCTGTAAATATTTTGACAATGTTTTCCTTTTGAAAAGATGAAATGAAAAAGCCTTATGTTTCAAAAAGCTCCTTGCTGTAAAATAGAAAACAAAGGATAGAAATGAAGTCAGCTTACACAATGGAGGGAGGCTGGCAGTAGAGTTGCATGCAAATCTGTGCTGGGATGACAATTATCTGGTAAAGGGAAGTGGCAGAACTACTGATGATTCAGAAGCATTCAGGTCAGATAAAAACAAAATCCTTGCAGAAGGATTATATGATACTGAGTGCCTAGGTGATTAAATGGCAGATGACAATCAGTAATTGTCAAAAAAAAAAAAAAAAAANAAAAAAACACCTGAACAGATAAGGCATTTTTGCTTTTGTACATACTGTGTATCCTAAATGAGATGTTACCACTCACAGCAGTCTACAATGAGTCACGTATCTTTTCCTACAAGGCTCAAAAAAAGTACACTCAGTTTTTGTCATTGAAAAAGTTCAAATAATGTCAGAATGAAATGTAACTGTATCTTGAATATTCTGAACATTATGGAGCTTGGGAAATTCATCACCATAATCTCACAGAAATTAGAGCATTATTCTGAAATAATATGATTTCATACTTTTTGTATTTTTACATTCTTTTCCTATTGATTCTGTGCTGGCCACCAGCAGAGATGGATGAACTTAGAAGAGCCCTTGTTTTGCCCAAAATAGCAGTTCTTATTTTACCCACTTACAATAATTTCATGCTAATTATGCATTAGAATATTCAAGATTTTTTTTCCCCAGGAAATGAGGATCTCTTCCCACTGTGAGATATTAATGACACTATATTTAGCATAACATAAAAATGGCCCTCAACGGCATGGAAATAGAGGCTAGGCTGAGGCTCCAAATGTGTCAGAGCAATGAACGTGCCCCAGCTCACATCTAGGTGAGTGAGGGAATTCAGCATGCTAGGAGGCAGACATGAAAGCAGAGCCCGGAGTAGGTGCATAACGGCCAGATGCCTTTATCTCTGTATAAAGTCCAGCTACATAGGCCCTGGCCCACTTGTGGCTTATTCCCTTAAGCTGGCCCAGCCCCCAAGATGGCATGGGCCACATCTTCCTCTCTGCAGTCTTCCTGCTCTTCTATCCATATAAAACATATATCCACCCCATCACCTCCTTTGGCAGAAATTTAAGGAGAGATTCTATGGTGCAAGTTTCTGATTCAGGCTTAAACCGAGAAGGACTCTGTATGCCTTTGGACTGGGGATGGAGCTTCAGTTGATTGTGCCAGATGAAACAGTCTCTCCAAATTAAGGTTTAAAGCGGAAGCCTGGCTGCAACTAGCAAAAACCTGAAGATATGTTAGCCCTGGGTAGGGTGCTTTATTGTCAAGAAATTGTACAAATGATACAGTTCTAAAAATATAGTACAGTAAAAATACAGTACTAATAATCTGACAAATGGAACAAAACTGAAACAAGCCCTTCCCCTGTTATAATACTGATCACGTAAGAACAAATATTATAATGATGGAAATCTGAAAGGTGAGGTTGATGAGACTGAGGATAGATAAGGTATGTACCATACAATATTTATGTGTCCCTTAGCCTACATGAAGTAACCAATTCAAAATTAGTTTTCTATTTTTCTAAATACTGTAGAGGTTAAGAGTAGAATCCAAAATGATCTCTGCTTGTATACCAGAGCATAGTGGAAATGCACTTAATATTCCCATTCAAAAGTCAGTACCAGAATGCTTATTTGGTTTGGAGCTCTATTGTGTAACCTCTGATTAAATATCCTCAACTATTACATGCTTACTTAAACATGGGGAAAAAAAAAAAAAAAAAAAAAAAAAGGTAAACCCTCAAAGCAGAAAGTTATTTTCATCACAGAAATGCATCAAACTTTTTCTTCCTTGACAATCTAGAATGCTGAGGTGGTCTTTTTGAACTTAATTTTGCCTTTTGGACTTAAAAATCATATTGAATGGGATTTTTTAGTTTATAAAATTGCTTGAATATGAGACACTGTGACTTCTATGTTCTGTTTGTTACTGCAGTGGATGCTTTTTATTAACTTGTCAGGAAATAATGAAAATACACTTGAAAACCATAACACTTAGAACCCTAAGCAATATTCAGTGACCTTCTCCACCATGCTGAGCTATTTGGATAGATTTCCCCATTAGCCAAAGGGAGAAGACTAGTATTAAACAAGCTTTGTTTTTTTTTTTTTCCCTCGTGTTTTTCTGGTTCATTGAAGATGTATTCAGTTTGTGGGCTGACAGGAAAGGTATGTGAAGAAGGTCAAACAGTTTACAAGTATCTTTTAAATCTTACGTTTCTGTAAGACTATGAGCAAAATAATAGAAACTATGAGCCGTAATAGAAAAATGTACTCTCTTTAAGTTTTTCCTCCATCTCTAAAGAAAAGAAACGTATTTAATAGCTTTCTACCCCCTTCCATTTAGCTGCAATATTCTCCTCAATTTATCCAGGTCACTTGGGCCTATATACTAGTTAGCTGTTTTTAGCTTATTGATTGCCTTCTACTTCTGGGGAATTACCCTTTTTGCATTTAAACTTCCTGTCATGGTTCTTTTTTGCCTTTTCTTTTTCTTTCTGGAAGAAGATTAGAGGACAACATCTGACTGGGAAAAGTGGGCCTGTCTTGGTATGCAATGCAAGTCTCCCTTGGTACAGAGAATTAGACAGATCATGATCGATCTGTGTGCATCTGCTTTCCTTTCTAGGAATATGTCTGCTTGCTTCCCTAGTTGAAAAGGCAAATATGAACTATGAGGAACTGCACTGTGGGGCACAGTACATCTCTCGGCAGGGGTAGGTCATATCACAAGTAGAAATTGAACCTGCACAGCTACTTCTTGTGCAGTCAAACCAGTTGTGATAATTGTGGCAATACAGGCAAATGAAAGTAGGAATCTTCTGTTACTAACTCTCAGCGTAGAATTCATTATTTTGTAATTTTCTTATTGCTAGTATTACTAATGAATATACTGGTGGCAGAGTATGATCTTAATAGAATCGTAGAATCCTTCAAGTTGGAAGCGACCTTTAAAGGCCATCCAGTCCAACTCCTCCCCTGCAGGGCACAGGGACACCTACAGCTGGATCAGGTTGCTCAGAGCCCTGTCCAGCCTGATCTTGAAGGTCTCCAGAGACGAGGCATCCACCACCTCTCTGGGCAACCTTTGCCAGTGCATGGGTATTAAACATAATTTATAATTATTATACTCTTTCGTGTTACTTTTGTAAGTCTTTTTGCATTTTATAATAGATTGCAAATGAATTTAACCCTTGTTTTTCTAGAACAAAGCCTGCTTTCATTTTTAAATTGGCCTGGAATTTAAAATGAACCTGATTGCAGTGAATCTGAAAAACAGAAGAAAAATTATTTCCACAAAAGTGGAAAATCAAAATAAACTGGTATGTAATGGAAATCTTTTAAGAACTGGGTTATCTGAGATATGTTTGGGAACCCTGATCATAGAATCATAGAATGGCTTGGGTTGGAAGGGACCTCAGAGATCACCTAGTTCCAACCCCCCTGCCGTGGACAGGGCTGCCAGCCACTAGCTCACTAGATCAAACTGCCCAGGAACCCATCCAGCCTGGCCTTGAACACAGCCAGGGATGGGGCAGCCACAGCTTCTCTGGGCAGCCTGTGCCAGCACCTCACCACTCTCTCAGGGAAGAATTTCTTCCTGATGTCTAACCTAAACCTCCCCTCTTTCAATTTTAGTCCATAGCTGATGTTAGTATATTTCACTTCAAACTTCAGATATCTGGCTGAGGACTGTATATTATTCACCAGGTAATAAAGTAAGGGGATCCTGCAGTCACTGTCACTGTCACACAATATCTCTGTCCCCTTGATAAGGCGTCCCTAATACTATCAAAACAAGCAGAATTTTAGAGGTCTTTAAAGACAATTTAGATATTGTCTAATTTAGATAGTTTCTAGTTTTAGTCCTGTGTCGCATGAAACCCTCTGTCTTGCATTACAAAATAGATTTTTCTATCCTTAATCTAATCTATTAATGTGCAATAATCACACGTATTATTGGCATATCTAAGCAATGAAACAAAAAAAAAAGTTATGCAGCTGGAAATGTCCATATGCGTTTGCACTGTACCTTAAGCTCTTTCTACTGAGTGCTGGAAGTTGGAAGAAAAATAATCCTATGCTATGGAAGTATTTTCCTAAATAGAGTTCAGCATCTCTAGCTCAGATTTGCAGTCAAAACTGCAGATTGGTGTCCTGATATTTTGACTTTGTTGTTGTAACAAAAAGTGAGCTGCCATTGTGTGTAGTGCTATACATTCTTCTGCCTACTTGAACCTTAAGCCTGAAGGAAGCATTACATATTTTGTTTTATCTTCATATTTAAACTTCACTTTTATGAAGCTAAATACTGTAGATGAGACAGTGCTGTTTGAGGAGCTAACACAGACAAAAAATGAAGGTGATTGAGGTAGCACTGATGCCCCAAGCCTGTGCAATTGACAGAGATGTCTAAGACTCCTTGAGAACACTAGCAGGAGGTGTGTTTTGGTTTGTCTTTCTTTGAGATGGGACAGAGGCTTGGAAGGAGAAAGGAATTGTCTTATGTCCAGAGGCAGATGAGGAAGTCAGCTGACTTTTTCTGCTAGTTATAGAAATAGTCAATATTCCTGTCCTGACAGTGTAGTAATTAGAACAAAACATGGCATAGGATTAGAATTAAAGAATGAAAATAGTGAGAGGTGATGTCAGTCACTTCAATAAGATCACAAAGTTGAAAATAGCCTTGTGCAAAACTTGATGCTTCTTTCTTGAAACCTCTGTATATGTTTTTAGTAGATGCCCTTTCTGACTGCATCAGATATAAACTGCAATTCTTGACTTCCAAAGCTCTTTACAGCTCCTCTCTGCCATGGCTGACCTCTAAATAACAATAGAGTGAACTCCTGCCTGTTAGATTTTACTACCCACTTGTTAATTTAATGTTCTTTACTCTTTTTGCCTGTTATATCATAAAAATACCACATGTATTTCTACAGGTCTAATTGATTATCATTTCTTAAATAATTTCTTAAGAACATCTTCAGGTGTTTAGGCATTTGGGTTTTTTGTTTGTTTTTCTTTCAGCATAATTCTTGCCAGTATTCATGCTATAGCATTTAGGTATGCTGTTTCTGATCTTGTGTTTCCCTTTTGCACTGCATCTTAGTACACTGCTAAGTCTTTATTTAGTACTCTGGCAGTGCGCTCTATAGGTCAACAATTGTCTGGTGTTTTTTATCATCTCTGTGTTTATATGGTGCCTAGCCCATGGGGATTCTGGTTCAAGATTGATTCTTAAGTACTATGGTAATGCCAATTATAATTTTAAATTGGATATGAATACTGTTATATGACTTGCAGTTAAAGTTATAAATATCGACCTTGGTACCTTGTTTGACTTTGTCTCAAATAATACTCTCCTCAGCAAGCTAGGAAAACACGGGCTAGATGAAACCATGATAAGTGTGCAAAACCTGTTTTCTAGACCAGTTGCACTGCACTGTTGGGCTAGAAAGAGTATACTGAGTGAGGCTGACATGCTTTCTCTGTTTTCATCAGTGTTTCAAACAGCAGAATAGAGAACACCACTATTAAGAAGCACTGAATTTATGGAGAGCATGGCAACTAGTGATTTGGGAAGAAACCTACTTTTGTCTGTTGAAACAATGGTCAGAAATAAATAGATTGAATAGAAATGAGTGTGAAATGCCACCCTTAATTATGAATAAGCAGCTATGCAAGTACAGGGTACGGAATGACTTGCAATTTGGTGTGCAACTTGTATTACAAAGCAAGCACAAGTCAACATCATCATGTGTGCAAAAGGCTGTCAGTAAACACAGTATTGAGAGGTCTCTCTAAAATTATACATGCACGTTCATAGGGCATGTGTTCTCTATTATCTGTACAATTTCTGAAGGAATATGTTTGTCCTGCTCAACACCGTTATGACTTCAGCTAGAAGTGCTTTCTGTGCTTCAGGAAAGGTGAGTTTCTGCACAAGAACAATGTGGATGATCAGAGGTCAGTGAGATGTGAAGTGTGAAAAGATGCTGCAGCCTGAGAAAGGCTGGCTTGAAGATGGCAGTGGGAAGTCAAACCAAGCTCAGCATCAGGAAAGGACTGTCCACGGTGGCTGGAGAACCAGTAGCTGACAGAGGAGGCACATAGGGTTTTGGATGCCCTTCGGTGCTGGTGGCTGCCTACAGTGAAGAGCAACCCGCAAGGGCCCCTTTCTGCGGGAAGGTGGGCAGAGGTGCAGAGTGGCTGGCGCATCTTCAGGCCTGCTCCAAGCACCAGCCGTCCCACCATTTCAGGATGAGTGGAAAATACTCGTCCCTCATGTGGCCATAGTTGCGCTTCCTGATAGGCTGTTGCTGTTGCTAGGGCTTGCAGTCTGCCCTTGGTGGCAGGCTGGGGAGGATCACGAATCACCTGCACAGGGTTGCGGCACTGCCAGCATGCAGGCATTGCGCCTGGCTGAGCAGCGAGGTGTGACACGGACCTGGGGACGAGGAGATGTGCCTTCTGCAAGTATAGATGATATCAGTATTAATCCTCAACAGAGATGGTCTATTTATAGTTATCATTCAGTCACTGTAAATAAGAACAGCAGACTACAAATATGTGTCCTGGCACTTCCCTCCTATTTTTTAATCCGTGGCAATCAGTTCCTCCTTGTGATGCCCTTCTAGACTTGCAGATAGCATGAAAAGCAGTCTGTAAAGCGATGTGTTGTCTCTGTTCCAATGTACTGCTATTTCCATACTCAGTTAAAAGTATGTGATCAAAGGCTTAGAAGAGTTTGCCAAACTTCCCTGGGATGTGGGTGAGGACAAAATGTGGAAATGATGCTTTTTACAGTGGCCACTCCTGCTCTTCAGATAGAACATGAATGTGTTAGATTTCTTGTGAGGTATAAATATGCTCATTATTCCATTTGGGGAGCTAGTTATGGCTCCGGGAGACCTCACAGCAGCATGGTTAAAGTAGGCTTTACCGTAAGTAAAGCCCTGGGCTGGCATGCCTGCACTGCAGTATTCGCTGTGGGCATATTGCCGTGTTTGGCAGCAGGGTCGAATGGCTGCGCACTGCGTGTTAGGCGAAGAGTGCTGGGCCCTGCTGGATGTGGCTGTGAGGGGAGCCGCCATGGTGCTGAGGGCGGCAGTGCGGTGCCTGCTCGTACCGTAGGGACAGCCAGAGCCTGTCCGGCTCAGCATGCCTGCCTCGGGATGCCCCAGCATGCACGGTGAGTGGGTGGTTTCCCAATGGCCTTCTGTGTAGATTTCTCTGTTGTGTCTTGGTATTAAAGTGGGTGCGTTAAATGCCATTTAAAAAAAAAAAAAATCAAAATTTGTTGTTTGTGAACCACATTCTTACAAATTTGCCTCAGGGAATTAACCCAAGCAAGGAGACTGCATGCTAAATAAGCCTTCCTTAAAGCAGCAGTTTTGTTTAGATATTTGAAAGGGAAAAGGACTGACATACAGAACAGTGGCATGGAAAACTGTAAAAATAAAAACCTCTCATGTAAAAACTTAGCAGCTTTCTGCATCAGAGGACAAAGTAAGTAAAAGCATGTTGTATCAATCTGTTTCAATTCCCTACAGGACTCCATTAAGAAAGGAACACCTGATTTTTTTTTTTTTTTTTAAAGTTCTTTTTGAAAATTAGGCACTGTATTTTGCAGCAGAGACTAGTTTCATTCTCCTACTGGAGAAACTGATATTTCCTAGTCAACTGTTCTGACAGGAAACAGTGAAAAATAGGTATCAGTAACTGTTCAAAATTCTGATTATCTTCTAGACCGTGTATTTTTCTTGTCAGTGGTGAAAGGTATGGACTGTCCCTGGACTTCCAGTAGATGAGACAGAATTTCTGTTTATGAATAAATTTATGTTTTTCTTCTCTACGTCTCTGGTTCTTTGGAAGTATTTATTGTCAAATCAGAAGGATTAATGTTTGTTTTCCTTCTGCTCCTGAACTGTAGTTGTCCTGTGGTTTCTACATTTTCAGGGACCTTCCAGATATTTATATTACAAAAGAAGAAAAAGCAAATGATGCGAGGCTAGAGGGGCAGCAGGGGCTCTGCATCACAATGCGCTTCCAGCTCTACTTTCATTCCTCTGTACCTGTCACAAATGTGGCCAGAATGGAGATGTAAGTGTTGGTTTCTAACATAGTCTAAAGATACTGGAAAGGAGGCCACAGAGAAATTACAGAAGTTGCACAATTACCTGCAGTAAAAATCAGATTTGTCTCAGATGTAATGGCTTATGTAAGTTATAGTTCTGATTAAAAATAATTTGTTGTTTTATTCATAAATCTGATTACATCCATTTCATTATGAATGGATAAAACGTGTAGATAGAAGCCTTAGTAATAGAACATTTTACAGCTATTTTGCAGTGTTGGTTTACAACAAATACAACTATTTTGCCTTTAGCTCAGCCATCTGTCTGACACTCTAATCTCTCTGAGCTGTAAAAGTCTATCCCTATGGCATGTGTGTCATCCAATAATCCAGGTGGTGGCAAACAGCCATTGTTTTTTCCCTGGGGATAAAACTAATATTACGTTGTCCAACAGAGCTTTTATGAAAGCTCTGACAGGCATATCTTCCTCCTCTCTAGGCCTGTGGAGATGGGCAGCTGGACAGATTCTTTGTGGGTCTGGGGAGAGACTTACAGCAGAGGATACACCAAGAGGGGTGTACAAGTGACAACTTCCTTGCTGCCCTTCGGTTTGCTTTTGAGTGATTTCCCGGGTGTTTTGTATCTTGTTAGACATGACTGCATCCATACAAATATTTAGGTTATGTCCATAGAAATCACTGTAAATTGACAGCAAAGCATAAGGTCTGCCATGTTGTTCCTGACGAAAGGTACTCTGTCTCTCATTCTTATTTGCAAGTTTCTGAATCTTAAGGAAGTTTTGAAGAACAGGGTGTAGGTAAAAAATGTTTTCCCTTGTTTATCCCAATGAAAGCATCTTCTAAATATGCTGGATAAGATGAAGCATAGGAAGAGTTTGTTCCTGATTTTGATGAAAGAATGCTTATGGATGCCTCAGAACTTGGTCTCCTCTCACAGAGATCCTGAATTCTGTTCTTTTGATTTTTCTTCTGTGCTATTTTCACACAAAGTTTTATCTAGAGGTCGAAGGATACGAATTACAGCAAAATTTATGTCTTTGTCCAAAGCTTATTATATGTCTTTTTATTATCTACAGGTTGCTGTTATTCAGAAAGCTGAGACTTAGATGCTTTCCTTTTTGATTATTGTTTATCTTCCTTTTTGGTAAATCCTCCTATAGTAGTATAGAATAAATTGTTTATTGTTTTTAATTCCATGAGAGACAAAAATCAGTGTGACCTTCTCAGATCCTACCATCTTCTTTCTGCTTGTAGAAGATACTGGAAGGAGGGATTAGTGTGGGTCTTTATGATGGAAGTAAGAGTTAAAAGGTGGAAGCAGAGAGTGATTTCTAAAAACAATATTGTTGAGGTTTAATTTTATATAGGAGTATAATGTATAGTTGAAAAGAAGTTGCCAGTAAACTTGCCCAATTGTTTGTTTGTTTGCTTTGTCTTATGGTAATGAACTTTCTTATTGCAGAAATGCCAAGATGAATTAGTAGGCAGACACTGCTTATGAGATTTATTCGTACTTTGCCTTTGTAATAGTTTTAGCAAGTATTGTTTTCATACCTGTTTAGATCAATTTCTCATTGTAATATTTGCATTAAAAATGTTTGCTTTTCATTTTATCTTTAATCACAGGTAGCTTTAATGGAACATTTAAACTGTGACTAACTCTTCATGTTAACACTTAATCCTTTAAATGATACTTTAAAATTGTTTAAATCAGTGTTTTAAATTGAACAAGGCTTGGAGCCACTCTGTAGGACCGTATCATTAACCTGTAATTCTACATTGCATGAAGTACTATGTTTTCATTACTTTGGAAAAAAAAGCAATGACCTTGCAATTGACTCCAATATTTAACATTTTCATCTGAGCTTTAATACCATTAGAAGTAAATGCCTGCGTTGACCACAGAAGGAGCCGAAGAAGCGGTGTACTGCAGTCAAATCGAATTCAGTTTCAAGCTAACAAAGTTAATATTAATCGGTGATTTACTGAGTCAAGGGCTCCAGTTAAATAAAAGTCAAGACATTGCCAACCTTGGGTTTTAAAATACATGATGATGACTTTGATTTTCACATTAGGATACCTAAAATTTGTATAGCCAGTAGGTTGGTCCTACCTTAAATTATTAATCTAAACTGTTTAAACTGGGTATTGAGTAAGGAAAATGTTCTTATTAGGAAGCCCCATTTCATGCAAAAGTAACCTGGGAAATACTCTAAGAAGATACTTTATTCCTAATTTGCCTAGAGCATATTTCTCTTCAAAGGCTGTCAGTACTAAATTGTCATTAAGCCTCACAGTCTTTACTCATGTTGATAGGCAGCTTGAAAAGCCTGGTGTGCCTCCCATTCATCTGTTAGCAGCATCATCAGACACGAGGAGGGCAGAGCAGGCTGTCCAAACTGGCTGTCATTTCAGCAAGACTGGGACACATGAAAGCAATAAGTAATGATGACTTAGCGGTGTGACTGTGCGTTCTGGACCACATGAGAAATGTACTCTACTCTAAACCCTGAAACTTGGCAGATAGGCTTAGAATTTGCTAAGGCACAAACCAAAGTAAAATATGGTGCTTTCTGATCGCTTACTAGAGAAGACTGAGCTCTTCAGCATAAAACTCTTTTGATTCCAGTTTTCCACATGAAAGAAGTAAAGTTTTAGCAATATTGTACAGATGGCAAATGTCAGATTTATTTTTTTTCTTCTTCCACGAAAAAAGGATCTTCTTGTCCTGATCTCAGTTTCCAGAAAATAAAGTGGCTAAGATTGTTTTATTTTTTAAAGCTTAGGGGCTGAGGGGGAAAAAAAAAAAAAAGATGAAAAGGGACAGAGTTAATTTCTGAAACACCTCGGTAAATTCAGCTTGGAAAACTTATCTGTAAATAAATCATCCAGAGAGAACAGCAGCTGAACAATCTACAGATTTTCTTCTTTATTTTTCTGTAATACGTGTGTTTTTAATGAAAAGGTCAGGAGATGCGGTAGGAGCAACTCCCAAAATAATCTGTGTTGGCACATTTATTGATCATGAAATCCTGTTCAGTAAAATCAGAATTTTACACCTCTGTAAGCACTTGGTCACGTTAGTGGAGTAAGGCATAAAATTGAGATTTTTACTGAAGAAGTGTAAGTCACGTTGTTTTCCTTTGAGTTGGTTTGTGGCAGTTTGTTTCCCCAGGCCTGGTCCAGCTGTTCTCAGTCATCTCGTGAAACTTTAGAAAGGGCAAGCTGTCAGCCAGGCCCAGGCGGACTCAGTAGGGTAAGAATTGATACCAGTGCCTGCATTCTGAAGTGGCTTGAAAGGGAAAATAAAGCTCTGAAAATTCCTTTGTATCCCTTTAATGATTTGAAATAGGCTTGTGCCTGTCTTCTGTGCAGTGAGCTAGAGCAAATTGGGGTCATCAATAATGCAGGTACAAGAAAGAGGATACTTCCAGTTTGCACATCTTTAAAAACAGCATGTTGTCTAGCTCCCTATTGTTCATATTTTTAACTGTTAATTAAATCCACTGACACTGCAGCTGTTTAGATTATTAATAGTATCACTGATATTTGAAAATAATTAGATCACTAATATTTTTAAGATCCCACTAAATAGTTTTCACATGGGACTAAAATACTCTCAGTTTAAAAGGCAAGACAGTATATTCAAGTCTTGAATGGTTATTGTAATTAAAACTTATATTTTCAACCTTTGCTTTGAATTTTCATGTAATGTAGGAAAAAAGATTTCAGAGTCAGGCTGATTTTATGTGTATTTTTTTTTTTTCTCTATGTAGATTCAAAAATGTCAGTAAGAGCCTGAGGGCAGACTGAAAGTTTGGGTAGCCCAATGATCACATACAAATACATTGTCACACAATCACATGGAGGGTGTGGTGCAAATGTTGACCAGCTTGAACATTAAGAGACAGTCATACACTTGACTTAAGTTTTAGGAATTTTTGTCTCAATCTGATGGATGCTAGAACTGTTAGTTTGAAAAGTATTTTTAAAATTACATGTAATGGTGTTTGCAGTTGCATGGTTTCTTCAAAGGTTGGGGTTATTTGTTTGTTTAATGCATTGCTTCTGAGAAACTGTCATCTTTTATAAACAACTTTCTTCTCCCACACTGTTGTTTGGTAATGAGCTGCTTCTCTGATGCCACAGCCTAGCACTTAGGCTGTTCCATTTCTGTAGCAGATAAACCCGGTAACGCTGTAAGCATTATGCACTAAGCAAACGGATGAGACTGACATAGCTACTATGTGTACACAGTTTTCTTTCTTGTCTCATCATGTCTTTGCTGATAACAAATGTAGAAAAGCTGTTTGAAAAGACAATTGATTTGTGGGAAAACTGTTAGTATTCTGCTAATGTAGCCCAGAAGGCTTACAGAAAGATTTAAAGAAGTACTTGGTGATTTAATACACTTACCCAAGCTTGTAAAGTGAAATTTTGCAATTCTAAACATCTTTGAATATTTGTAAAAGACCCCGCATTGAAATCAGTTAATATCAAAGCTATATGGCTATTTCTGGGAAAGGTAATAGGTAACTGACGGATAATCGCAGAGATGAGAACGCTTGATACCTGTTTGACTTCTTAAAGGCTGACTCTTGTGATTCTCACAATACCTCAGAGAAGATTGTATTAGTTTGGCCAGCAAGATGCCTTTAAAGCAAGACACTACTAGGAAGCTGAGACTGCTTTTAAGGAGAGTTTTCATTCTGGATCCAGTAAGCTATCACGTTGAAGAAAATGTGTAGTATTCTCTGTTGTTATGGTGCTGTGTTAGTTATCTCTGAGTGTTTTATACAATACTTTATGAGGAACTGACCTGAGTGCAAGTCCTTGCACAGACGCTCAGCTGTATAAAAAAAAAAAAAAAAAAAAAAAAAA
>VXAV01003202.1:48753-93475 GCA_013399715.1 Alectura lathami
TTTCCCTGCTGTTTTTGTTTTGTTACTTTTATGCTTAATGTGTGCATAAATAGCATGGATCTTTTGACCATGGGCTGAGCTCAGAGTAGTAAGCACAGGTGTTGACATGGGAAGTGCTATGACCTTACTTTTTGGTATCCACATTTTGTTTGATTTAGTGCTGTGGTATTTATTCATCACCATCCCGTGTGGAAAAAAGGCTGGAGCAGAAAATCCTCAGTTGTAAACTGCCCCATGCTTTGAAAGTCTATTTATCTTGCTGCAGTGATAGAGTAAAAGAAAATATTTTACATGTGACTCCTGAGTTGTGGTTGTAAATACCTACTTTTTTAAATTGATACATGCATTTAGCCTGAATCTTGGAAATGTTTCCATTTGCTCTGAGGTCATTGTGTCAGTGACATTCATTTCTGGATCAGAGAGTTTCTCACATGCAACAAGTTGCTATGCTACAGCCTTAGTTATTGTTTCAGTCCTTGCAGCATTTAACTTCTAGCGCTGGTACTAAAGTAAATAGCTTTTAACACATTTCTATTTATACTTCTAGATGGAAGAAGTTGATGAGTTGCATTTGTTCTTAGCTTCTCAGAACTGTACCAGGACTGTGTTTATCTTTTATTTGGAGATCTCTCTTTAAAGGCTAAATTTCACTGACATCTGTTACAATTTTTCACTGTACCTAAGCTGAACCTCCAGTGTAGTGATCTCTTCAGTGAGACTAAAGCAAGTCTCACTTTGCATTCTTTTTGACCACGCAGGAAAAATCCACATATTTGATTCGTATGATATGTCTGTAAAAGCCTTAAGGTATTTTATTTGTGTGAATGTATTTAAGGGAGTTAGACATTTACTGTTTCTCTCTTAAGGTTCCAAACCTGAGTCATACTACCGTGATTGTTGTCTACTGTGTGCAGGCTGTCCTTTTAAAGATTCACTAATATTGTATTTTGGGTGAACAATCTCCATATAGCAGCAGTGATTTTGATCGACTGTTTGTTACTTGCAGATATACAGAATAGTATTAGATACTTCATCTACTCATTCTTCCCCAGTTGTTCCCTGAATTGCAATAACACCATAGTTGACAAGAAAATTAATATATTTCCTTGTCAGCAGAGACACCTCTTTCCTTGTGCTTTCTCTTCCAGAGTTTGCACAAGCTGCTTTCCATTTTATGTTGGTTTTTATTTGTGCAATTCACCTCATCATCACCCCAGAGTTCTTAAGTTCCTCTTTGCAGGCACAAGGAGAATAGTTATTACTTTGCCCTTTAGGCATGAATTCTCTCCACTTATTGTCAAACAAGACCTTGCTGCTGGATTCTGAAAAACATGCTAGTAATTACCTCCGCAATTTCTCTTCACCAATATCAACATTAGACCAAATGGAGAGTAATTAAATAAATATAATGACCTAGGACAAAATAAATATGTATATAAATTGCTTTCTGTTGGAAATGCTAACAGATGTATAGTGATAATGAAGAATATTGCCATGCTCTAATGGCAGTTCTAAGACAACACCACAAGTGTTTTCCACCTCTTCTCCAATATTTGCTATACTAAGTTTTCCTTTCCATGAACGTTGTTATTTATTTAGAAATTAGTGCAAGGTCTTTACAGACTTCCAACTTGATGTGACTTGTGCTCAGGATTCATGAATCACATAATTTGATGGAATATGCAAGCGTTTAATACTTTCTATTGATTTTATAGAAAAGGATGAGAAAGAGAATTTGCAATTGTTCAGGCATAAAACTGAGCAAATTTACTGCAATTTCTGAAACCTAATAAAAGATACAACAATGTAGTCATCAGATAAAGGTTACAATTATGAATAAATCAGTAAGCTTGTTCAAATGACCTAGGACTCTCACTAATAAAACAGATAACCTAATTTATTTAAGAGGTTGCCCTTAGGAGAAAAAAAAAAAAAAAAGAAACTGTAGAAAAATAAAAAAAAAAAAACAACAATTTCCTGTTGAGAAAATTCAGGGGGGATTCAGCTTGCTATAAGATGCCCCACCAGTATTTTAGTCAGGTAAGCTTAAAGGCCTTCCTGGTGAAGCACATAGTCTAGACATGTGCTTGAGTCACTCTACTTTAGTTTCACTCGTGAAAGTATTTACACAGGTACATTAGCACTCTTTTCTTTGTCCTCATGCATGCAATAGTGGGATTTCATAGAATCATAGAATCGTCGGAGTTGGAAGGGACCTTTAAAGGCCATCCAGTCCAACTCCCCTGCAGTGCACAGGGACACCTACAGCTGGATCAGGTTGCTCAGAGCCCTGTCCAGCCTGACCTTGAAGGTCTCCAGGGACAGGACTTCCACCGCCTCTCTGGGTAGCATGTTCCATTGCTTCACCAACCTTACTGTAAAAAGCTTTTTCCTTATACCCAGTCTAATTCTCCCCTCTCTCAATTTGAAACCATTTCCCCTAGTCCTCTCACAACAGGCCCTGCTAAACAGTCTGTCTCTTTTTCCTGTAGCTCCCCTTTAGATACTGAAAGGCTGCTATGAGATCTCCCTGGAGCCTTTTCTTCTCCAGGCTGAACAGCCCCAGCTCTCTCAGCCTGTCCTCACAGGGGAGATGTTCCATCCCTCTGATCATTTTTGTGTCCCTCCTCTGGACACGCTCCAACAGCTCCATGTCCCTCCTGCACTGAGCACTCCCCATCTGGACGCAGCACTCCAGGTGGGGTCTCACCAGTGCAGAGCAGAGGAGCAGGGTCACCTTCTTTGCCTTGCTGGCCACGCTGCTTTGGATGCAGCCCAGGATGCGGTTGGCTTTGTGGGCTGCGAGGGCACACTGCTGGCTCATGTCCAGCTTGTCATCCACCAGTACCCCCAAGTCCCTTTCGGCAGGGCTCTGCTCAATCCTTGCATCCCCCAGCTTGGATTGACAGCAGGAGTTGCCACGACCCCGGTGCAGGACCTTGCATTTTACTCTGTTGAAGCTCATGAGGTTCTCCTGGGCCCACTGCTCCAGCCTGTCTAGATCTCTCTGGATGGCATCCCGTCCCTCAGGTGTGTCAACCACCCCACACAGCTTGGTGTCATCCACAAACTCACTGAGGGTGCACTAGATCCCGCTGTTGATGTCATTGATGAAGATGCTGAAGAGTATCGGTCCCAGAACAGAGCCCTGAGGGACACCACTCGTCACTGATCTCCATCCGGACAGTGAGCCATTGACCACCACTCTCTGGATGCGATCTAGCAACCAGTTCCTCATCCATCGAACTGTCCACCCATCAAATCCATATCTTTCTGGTTTAGAGAGAAGGATTTTATGGGGGACCATGTCAAAGGCCTTTCTGAAGTCCAGATAGACGACATGAGTTGCTCTTCCCTTGTCCACCGATGCAGTTACACCGTCATAGAAGGCTGATACATGCACAAAGATACATAAATCACACGGCTGTTGGTATCTGGAGCCAGGGAAGCCCAGCAATATGAGTCAGCCAAAGCAGCTGTCACCAGGATAGCATGCAAACTGAAGGGGTTTAAGTGCTTAAAGGGAGCATTGGGATGCAGGTGGGAGGGAAGAGAATTTGGAGATTGTAGGAATGTTTGAGAATTACTATGGGATGTCCTGGGAAAGGACCAAAAGTAGGGAAAGGGAAGGATCAAGGTGGATCAGTGTAACAGTGTGGGAAGAAAGAAGAGAAAGGAGAAGAAGGGTCTGACCTGCAAATGTAAACAGCTTGCAGGTCAGTATGCATACCCGACTGCACAACAGTCAGTACCATAGTCTTATCAAATCCAATTTCTATCTTTCATGTAGGTGTGTTCTGTATTCTGAGCATGTTATATGTGAACCTCAGTGAAATTCAAGGATGATGACCTGCTAGTAGGTCACAGGAGTGTGACCACAAACCTCAAGCCACGTAGGTCCAGGGATCAGCAACTGGAGGGGACTGGGGTCTTAGAGCTGGTTACTGGATAAACTGGTCCAAGGTCAGCTATCAGAAAGACATGTATGGTGTGTGTGTTGATTTGACTAGCAGCCTTCAGCCTTGATGAGACAGGAAGAACAAGATTGTACCATCTGTGCTTTCATGTTTACTCCAGTGCTGGCTGTGTGTGTGCTGAAAAAAGTTCTGCTCTGTCTCTTCAGAGCCAGGTGGCCAGCCATGCAGGCATGTGTGTATGTATGTGTGAGCCTGTACCTGGTGGAAATGTGTACTCAGTGTCCCTACTTGCTAGATCTGGGGACAGAAAATCACTGCTTCCTAGGGTTTGGCTACCTCTGATAGTATTGAGTCCTTCTGTAGGTAATCTGCTTAGAAGGACAGGGAAGAGTGGCTTTGGATGGTGATGATGATACTAGTGAGATAAAAAGAATTGTTTTCCCTCTGTGTACACTTCTCTTCTAATGGATTGTTTCTTAAAGGAAAGCTTATGTGACTTTAGAGCCCATTAGCTGAAATCAGAATGTCTCTGTAGTTGCTATGGTCCAGTCTTTTGGCAGTAGGTAGTGATTACTACTTAAATTACTTTAAAAGTTCCTTATTTAATGACCTGCTATTCTAAAAAACATCAGAGAAGCAAACTGCACTCCAGTGATTTTCCAGAAATACAAGACAGATGAGGACTGTAGGCTAGTAAGAAGAACTGAAATTTTTGACCAAGTCAATGAACACAAAACAACCAAAATGCTTTTTAAAACCATCTAATTAGATGTTCAGTACCTCCTGTCCACCCACTCATTCATTCTTTCAATAGCATAATACCAGAATAAAGAATTGGATAACTGTTATGAACATATGTTTTACTTTAATTGGCTTTTGACTATAAAGTACAATTAGCCTGTATTCTTAGAAGAAATAATGAAGTGATGTTCCTTGTGCACATGACCTGGACCTATGAAATCTGGATTTATATTTCTTAAATGATAAACTATCGACTTTGTAGTTTTGGAGTAGATTATTTTAAAAATAATGTCAATTTACTACTTAATCTGCTAGAATGCAACTGTTTCTGAAACTTTGTGTAGAAAGCTGTTCTGTTTGGAAAAAGAAGACATGGAAGCTGATCTTGACTCTAGATGGTAAACATCAAATAGTTCACAAGATGACAAATGTAAAGATATGTGTATATTTGAATACTTAGCTATCTCTTTGAACTTTCATAAAAAGAGTGTACATTTCTATTCCTGAAAATGAATGTCAGTGTTCTGGAGTTAAAGCAATGGCAGAATAATAACCAGTTTAGTCTACCTTAGTCATTGTAGGTAACTATTCAATTCCAGGAGTAAACATGGTTGACAAAATAAGAATGAAAATAATTCATCAATTAAGCATTTTTTTTTAAATTTCTGAGCAAAATAGCTAAGTCCTACAGACCATAACTGTTAAGAAGTTTAGTATATGTTCTCAACTACAGTAACTTTGAAGAAGTTGTTTATTGTTCTTCAGCAATTACCTCCTCATTTTGTGAGATTCATATAAAAGGTGTCACAATTGTAACTGAAAATATATAAATGTAGAAAATACAGAGAAAGAAATAATAAGTGCAATTATATGATATGAATTTTCTTTGAAGCTACAAACGAATCACCTACATGAATCATCCTCACATAACAAGTGTTTAGCCAGTAGATTAAGAACATCTTTGCTTAACAAACCCAGCCAGGCCTAGAGGAATTTACAAACTGAGCACAAACTTCTTATATAGCAAGTTTTCAGTACTACTGATAAAATTAGACCAGAATGTATTGCAGTGAAAGAGGCATAAAGCGTGCTGGTGTGCAGCTGACTGGTGAATACTGAAAATGCATTAGGGAAAACAAAACAGAACAGAACAGAACAAAAAAAAAGAGGGCAAAGACCACCTCAGAAACAAGCAATCAACCTCTCCCAAAAAACACTGTAAAATGCACATTTTTAAGCCTCTGGCAACTGCCAAATGATTTTTTGTTCTTTTAGGCCTTAGTCCTACAATGAAAACAACTTGCTGGTAAAAATTACCATAATATTGTTTACTTTTTCTTCCATTTGCCACAAAATTCTAGAATTCAGTTACTCACTTCCAGGGTGTCATGGTGGGTTAACTGTCAAAAAGTAGTCTGTGATGAAATTATCCTTGTAGGATTGTATGTTTCTATACTGAGCAAAGATATTAACTGAAATACAAAACTATTCTTCTCTGTACTGGAAAAAAAAAATGCTGTTAGTAGAACATGAAACTGGAAGGTAATGGCAAAGTTTGCAGGAAAGCAGTTCAGTGGAGGAGGCACTTATTTTTTCTATCGATATAAGAATGTCTTTCATTGAATGTGTTGTGTACAATGCTTTGTTTACATGACTGTTCATCCTACAATACGTTCTTGCATTTTAGCTTAACAGTGAGTGAGGATCAGTACTTTCCATAGAAGAGAAAGCTTTTATCAACATATCTTTATACATAAATTTGTTTTTTTCTTTGCTTTTTGTCAGTAATACTTATATTGTTGCAGGCAAATTATGTTAAAATATTATATTTCTAGTGTATTTAGAGTAGTGAGAGAAAGCATTGAAAACATTTTGGTTTTGATTTTGTTGAAAAACAATGAAAGTGTTATGAGTCTTGATAGACATCAATATAATTTTCCCTTGCTGCAGGGGAATTCTGCTTACCCTTTCTTCTACCTTAGGTTACCCTTCAGTATACAGCCATCAAAGATTACTCATATAAAAACCACATAAAACCAAAATGTAATTATTCAGTCTAGTATCATTATTTTTATCAGTAACTTATTGTTACTAGCTTCTCTTCCGTTCTTCTGTTTGCACTTTCTTAGCATTGTACTGGATTGGCTTTGACACTCCTGGTCTTCCATTGTGCAGATACATTTCAAATTCATAATCTGTGTTGCAGAACCTTTAAGGATTCAACATCTGTTTAAAAGTGTCCTGTTGCTCATGCATACATGTGCCTCCTTGCACTGAGCATTCTGCCCAGTGTGCACCATTTGTGCTTCCCGATACATGTGATGAACAGATGGGGAGAATAGTAAGATATGGTTCATACCCAGCATCCACTGTTCTACACTAAGGGGCAACTGCAGCACCCGGAAGGCGTTCAAAGGGAGGCAATGATACAACAAAATGAAAGCCAGCCCCTTCAACTGCCCAAATCCAGAATACTTAAAAGGAGTTATGTGTGTAGCATGGAAGGAATGGTATAAAAATCCTGCCATGTTCAGACACAGGTGCATATGGCTGCATGTGGAATTGTTCACTCCATGACAGTGTTGAGAGCAGAAATGGCAGTCCTACCTTTCCATAGCTCTTGAGGAGAATTTTAAAAAAGGATGACTAAAATGCAAGTATAAAAGGACAAACATCCAATTTGTGTCATACTGTACTTTAGTATGCCATTTGTCCCAAAGGTTTGTATAAATTCTTTGAGGTTTTCTTGAACAGTCAATATCATTTTAAAGACTTTGAGTGATGGTGAATTATATAGCCTCTTTTGATGAGCTGTTTGAATATATATTTTTTAAAATATTTACCTTATGAAATAATTTAAATAAATTGCAATAAGTGGAGCTACAGAAATTTGGGCATTCTCTCTTCCTTTAGAAAAATGTATTTTATTCCTCCTCCTTAAGGAATTAGTTCAGTTCTTAAGAATTCAGTTCTGTTTTCTTGGGAGTGGAGCAAGAGGACAAGTCAACTCCACAATAAGTAAAAGCATAATTCACCCTGGATATCTCACAGTAGTTGGAAGGGACTTCTGGAGGTCATCTTGCCCAACTACTTGCTATATGTACAATACTCTGGGTGCAGATGTACTTGTGAAGAATGGCAGCTGACTGGCTGACCTCATTGGTTACCAAAAAGAGCTTTTATTGCTTTATAGACCCTGAAATATATTTCACTGATTGCAATAAGTAAAGAGTAATGATGAAAGGTTAAAGATCTTGAAAGGACCCTTCCTCTGTCTTCAACTTTACTTCACTTATCAATCTGAAACAACTCTCTGCTACTACTTTCATCTACTTTGATGAAAAGTTTGAAATTTGAAAAAAGAAATTATGATGGTCACTCATAGACTCCATGAATGCTGCATTTTTTTTTCTTGTAGCAGTTTATCCATTTCTTACTGCCCTTGTTATTAAAAAGCATTATTGCTTTCATACTAGCACATCTTGAAGGCCCAATTAACTCCAATTAACTGTAGATGTAAAGTGATATTTTCTAGCTAAGAATAGTTATTGCATAGTATTGTGCTTGACCTGGAAGGCTAATTGCATCATTTTAGAAATAACAAAGCCCAGAACTTGAACACATTAGCCATGATTTACTCCACTAATATGTACAAATTGAAATGTTTAAAGGTTTATTTAAATTAACTTCTTATATTTTTAATGCAATCTTACGTGCTTTATTAGAAAGCATTAAGGGATCTTGAGGCCAACATTACCCTGAAGTATATCAACAGGCATAAGGCTAATTTAAAAAGGTTTTATTCTGTTTCCTATATGTATTTGAGCTATATATAAAACCCCATGCTTCACTTTTAATGAAGCTCTGTCTTATTTATGTGTAACACCTCTTGCACTTTTTTACTACACGCTAGTTTTCTGCCCATGTTTTTTTTCAATCTAAGTGAGAGAATTTGTATCCTGACAGGATACTTAGAAGATGATTGTAAAGTAAGTCTCAAAAAAGGGATGAGAGGCAAAAGGAGAGCGAGCAAGACGTGATGTAATGAGGCACTGACATGGATTAATGCATTAAGAATGAGAAGAGGAAAAATAGTTGAGAAAGAGCAAACAGCAGTTTTGTCTGAAGGAGACAAGACAGAAATTTCTTGTAATGGTGACACCAGTACAATAGCTTGTTTATTAACGTAACTTGCCGTAAAATAGGCAATGATCATTATCAAGTGAATTGTAGAAAAACAGATTTTATTGTAACACACTTAGCCAGTTTCATTAAGTCAAATGAGATTGCAGCTCTTTGGATCAGAGCAAGAGGAAGAGTTAGTTTTCAGATCAGAAAGGCAGAATTCCATTGTCTCCTGCGCTGTGCTCATTTGGCCCCCTTCTGCGCTCTGGAGCCTCTGTCCCTCAGCCAGGGGCACCACACGGTGTTCCTGTCCTGCCTTGCATGAAGTCCCAATGTGGAAGAGTGATGTGTGTTAGCCTTTAACAGAGGAGGGAGGGAGGGAGTATAAACACATCTGTGAGAGAGCACACCCTTCTCAGTTTGGTGCTGTGACCCCTCACCATCATGTGATTGACCCCACCACTACCCCCCAAAGGCCATGATTCTTACCTAGTCACTTTGCATAGATAAGGGCATTAGTATTCTTATTAACCAACTGCCAGGTTTTTCATGCCTTTGTCTTCAGGTGGTGTCTCATCAACACTCATCCATGCTGTCCCTAGCTGAAGTTGTCTCCTTCCTAACACCTTGTGAATTAATAAGAACTGATGTTTTGTCAACAGCAACTACAATTTTCTATTTTTTCCTTTTCTGATGTTGCTATTTTTAATGCAACTGTTTGAATACAAAAGTTGATTCTTTATTTTGTATCTTTAATTTCTATTTTTAGAATTAATAATTATTTTTTAGAATATTTAGTATTTTTAGATTGCTCAATTTTTTCTTCTGTGCAGATATAATTCACTTGCAAATAACAATATATGATCTTTGGTACTAAAAGAAATCAAAACTTCATGTGTTACTAAACCACTATGTGATAAAGGCAACATCGTTTCGTAAGAGGCCAATTTTGGACCAGTTGTCTGCCTGTCTCTCATGATATCAGTAGAATCTCTATGGTTATCTTTGTGCTACCTATCAGTTAACCCCAGGAAAATCTGATATTCATGATGATCAGTAATGCTTTAGAAAGCAGTGAAGGAAATCCCGAGTGGAAAAGCTAAGCATACAGTGCTGAGCTGAGAAAGTGATTGTGTCCATTGCATTTGAGTCATGAAAATTGATTGTGTTTAATGAACCACTCTGAATTCTCTGTGAAAGGCTTGGAAGAGCCTTTCTCTACAGGGTACAAATCTGGGGACTTCTCTATTAAGAAAGTACCAAGAAATTTTATTACAGAATTGATAAAATTAATAGTAATAAATCAGCAATGGTACATCAAGTCTTTCCAGTCCAAATCATTGGTTTTCACCCAGAATTCTAAAGGAACTCAAATGTGAAATTACTAACTGCTAGTTGTACTGTGTAATGTACAACTTAAATTGACCATGGGATGGTAAATGAGATGCTAAGTTTTGGATTTTTTTTTAATGGCTCCAGGTGTGAATCATAAAGTCATATAATACTTTTTAGACTTCTAGAAAACCAAGAAAAACTATAATAAAGATTTGAGTTGGTAAATTAATGGAAAAATATGATTATAGAAGAGGCAATACAGTTTTAGCACAAGGAAACCATGCCTCATTACTCTGTTCAAATTCTTTGCAGGAATCACTGAGCATTTGGATAGCAGGATTCCAACCATTTGTACTTACATCTTCATTAATGTTTTTCTTTGGACCAGCAGTACTGTTTTAAGGCATTACTTGGCATTTATTTACTGCATCTTGGTTGAGTTCAGAGTGATTTGAAGGAGTTTGAAATAGACTTAATTTAGCACATATGAGAGGCTTCACATGTTCCACCAGAGCCACTTGCAACCCAGGCGGTGAGGAGACGCCCAAAACAGCGTTAGGCGTCACAGAGTTTTAACATACTTAAATGGGCCTGTTCTTTAGGGGGACATTAGTTTAATCTGAAGTAAAATTTTTGAACCACAGAGTGTAAGCGGAGGGACAATAGCTCCAATTGCTTTAAGCTACTGATAAAAAAGAGATCAGTAGATCTTTCTATTATTTTTTGATTTACATATTAGTGTGGACATAGCTTTGGAATATGTTCTATGAGCTCTGTTGCTAAAAAATGCCAAGGAAATCTCTGATAAGAAGGAAGGTCTTTTTTTGAGATTACTAACTTATAGACTACATATATGGCAGAAAAAAAAAAGGAGCCAGTTTTCACAAGTGGAGAAGACTACCAGTAGGGTTCACCAGATGTCTGTAATGGTGTCAGCATTATTGAATGTATTGGTAAAAGTTCCAGAAGAGCATTTCAGTGACAAAGTCTTCTGCTGATGCAGGCTTACTGTGTAGTCAAAATAAAAACTAGCCATAAAGGTAGTAGAAATACTTCTTAAAACAGAATCGATAGGATTTTTTTAATCACCACATAATTAAATCACTGCCACTGTTTTCCTGAATGCATTTTTCTATATAAAAATATTCAAAAAATAGGAAAACATTAAGACTGGAAGCCTGACAAGAGCTACTACACATACTGCGGAAGTACAATTCTGCCTTGAGAAGTTTAATCTCAAGGAGTATGCTTGAGTTCCCCTCTCCATCCTTCTGTTTTTATGCAATTCCTTCCAGCTGCACAGGCCAGGTTGTGAATATACTGAGCTAAATACCAAACAGAACTTCCGTGGTCTTGCATCTCTATCAGCATCAGTGCTGATGCTAGCAAATAGGCTCACAGAGGCTCTTTCGAGAACTCTAATACTGACCTATACCCAGGGAGAGGAAACCATCTTTCTCCCATCTCAGTGCTCTTCACATATTACTGGAGAATTAATCTTGCAAACATTTATGCTTATGAATATCATTACGTGAATGCAGTGAAACTCATTAGGAAAATGTGAACTTCAGCTATGAGACTGCAAGCTGGCAAATAATTTCTGGCAATTGTACAATTATCAGGAGTTATGCACATTGGAACTGCTATCTCATGAAAGAACACAGCAAAACCGAAGTGTTGATTATAAGCTCATATGAAAACTTTTTGATTTTGTTTTAGTAGTCAGAGCCTAGAAATTCAATACATTCTGTATTTGCAGATGTTCACAAGCAAGTAAACATTCACACTCAAACAAGTGTCATATTTATTTACACTGTGTGGAAGTCTCAGAAACATCTGAAAGACATTCTTTAGAGTTTGGGTTCCTGCTTTCAGTTATTTTGATGTCAAAGTGTGTTTCGACTAGGTCCATAAGGCATTCACTAATTTGTAATTATAATTTTGTTGACAGACTGCAAGTTTTGTGTTCAGCAAAAACTACCCTAATGAAGTAATCCCACATCAGTCCTAAATATGGGCTGCCAAGATCTAAATTCTCCTGAAGGAAAAGTCGAGTTTGCTGAAAAATATCATAGCATGAGGATACTAAAACATTAAAGAAGAAAAAACACCAAGGGCTGCCTTACCCTCAGTTTCATATGTTTAATTTTCAGAATTGCATGCCTGAAACGTTTGATGTTATTGTGCTAAAAATCTGCAGATTTTCTTCTTGCAGAAACAAGTAAAGTTGACAGAAATCAGTGTAAGTTACTGAAACCCCTTGTCCTCTACTGGAGAACAGATCTTAATCCTTCTGTTGCCTTTATTCTGTTTTCTCAGCAATTAGTTTTGCCCTTTTCCTAGAAAAATAAACTTGTTGACATAAAGGAAAAAAGGCACTAATGAGTTCTCGTAGCTGAATTGCTGATAACTGATTTACTTTCTGATTTACTTTTCTCCCTCAGTGGAATAATCTGTAGGAAATGTAATATTACAGCCTGAAAATTGATATATAACATAATCTAATGAATAAGATGGCTTTTTGTTGGACAGGTGTCTGCAGAGGCAGAAAGTCTGCCACTTTCTTTACTCAGCTCTCATATTCTTGCTAATTCTTTCTTCTTTCCATGAGCAACAGGGCTCTCTAAAGTAACACTGATGTTAAAAGTTCCAAAATATGAAAGATTTTGACACATGGAATGTCAGGTTTTTATCTTCTAACTGAGATGAAAAATATTAAGGTTGTTCTTCCAAAATGCTTAGCTACATTCTGAACACTGCAGATGCAATGTGTATGACGGGTAAAGAAAGCTTACAGCTCTTGTACTTTATATGCCTGAAGACAGTATTCGCTTGCTTTTTGATATTGCAGGCTTTGAATACAGAAAATAAGACAAATAGCAGAATCAAGAATTATCTAGGTTTTCCTGAATAAACTGAAAAGATTTACTGTCTCTGCCATTCTCAGATGTTTTTTCCAAGTGTATTGTTGTCATAGGACTTCCCTGAGACTTTTCTAATTTTGACAATGTAATTTTTTTCAGAAAGGATACTGAATTTGGAGGCTGAAAGATGGATGCAGCTACAGTCTAGATGTGGGGTTTACACTCTCTCCTGATATATTTGTCCAGAAGAGAGTAGCTCAAATGAAGGAGAAAAGAGAATAATTCCCTTACACTTATGATATGTCTGCCTTTTGTGGTACCATAGTAAAGTTACTGAGTGCAGACACCGTGCAGTTTTTGTTATTCCTCAATATCATCCCATATAGAAAGTCAGGTGTTGTACTTACTCTTTTAGTTGTAGCACCATTTTGGAATCACATATACACTGTGATCTTCTTCACTGTGAATCCTAAATACTTTTTTTAATGTTCCTGTATTTCTCAATTCTGTCTTCCATTTTGTAAATACAAGAAATTCATTTCTATTTCCTAGGTACAATACCTTTCTCACTATATAAGAATACACATTTGTCAAATGAGCCCATGATACTGGCAAACTAGATTAGGAATTCTATCAATCTGGAGCATAAAATTAAGATGAAAATTTAATAGCCTATTGTAATTTTATTTTATGTTGGATTTTAGTAGTAGGTTTGAACTACCTTAAAACTGTTTTTCACTACATAAATGATTTGATTGTTTGTGTATTTCACCTACAGTGATTTCATATTCTCAAAGACAAAACCAATTCATAAGCTGAACCATAAATAAAGGCTCTTGTCTTTGCAGGCATAGCACAAGCAAATGCTCCCATTTTCCTTCAATTCAGAATTTACTATAAAAAAATGGTGGCAAAACTTTTATAGAAATGTATTTTGCTTGTACTTTATTCAAGGAACTAGTATGTTGAGTAGAAATTGCTGTATTCTCTTGTTACCTTTGTGAAGTTTGGTGCCCTGAGAAACATGTTACTACTTTGTATGTGAGTAATACAGGGATGCAGCAGCTGTACACAGAGATGCAAATATTTTGCAAGTCTTTTCATTTGACAGAGCAATTGAAAGATGCTATTGTCTCTTTGGTTTCCAAGAAAAACCCTCTTACAACCTGATCAGGCCATGAAAACTATTATTAAGGTTAATGTAATTATCTTTTGTATTTGGAGATTTATTCACAAACATTTCTTTTAATGCACAACTACACAAAAATGTCTTACTGTATGAGTGTTGTTAGACATTTTTTTTTAACCTACCTTTACCCCTGTACAAAATAATGGAAGGTAATTCACAGCAGAACTGAGAGTCAAACCTACAGGATGTAGTGATGATGCATATCAGGAGATCACTGATGATGGTATTTTCACTTCTCATCTTAATGGATCATGGATAGACCATCTGAGCTAACTTACAGTATCTGTTGTATTGAAAAGCCATCTCAGACAGCTCTGCAGTTTTTGATTCCACACTTGCTTGCTGGAATACACACAAATAGGGCATCATATCTCTGTTTTGTTCATTAGGCTCTGACAGAGACACAGAGTTCTATTAAATAGTTTCACAATTAATTGCCTTTTCAGAAAATCTAAATGAGGAGCTTATTATTTTATAATTTGACAAGCCTAAATACTGGCATTTTCTGTAATACATTGTCACCTCTGCAACACTTCAGACCTCTTGTTTGAAGTATTAAATATGAATGGCTTTGATTGTCTTTCAAAGTGTTTTGTGTTTTCCTTCCAGTGTTGTGCATTTTAAATGAAGGCTATTAGGAAAGTGTACTATCCTGCATACGTTACTGTTTATCATACTCAAGCTGAATTAACTGTCTTTGTGCCTGTTTCTGAACACAGATGGGTCTGTAGTACAGCATTCAAGAAAAAAAATGGTAGAAACAGTAGCTGTGAGCCTGAAATCATTAACTCCTTGGAAGTCAGACCTCTTTCACCTTCCCTGAACTTTGAGATGGGATGTCATAGAATCAAAGAATCACAGAATCACAGAATGGCCTGGGTTGAAAAAGACTTTAAAGATCATCTAGATTCAACCCCCCTGTTCTGGACAGGCTTGCCACCCACTAGACCAGGCTGCCCAGGGCCCCATCCAGCCTGGCTTTGAATACCTCCAGGGATGGGGCATCCACAGCTTCCCTGGGCAGCCTGTGCCAGGGCATCACCACCCTCTGATTGGAAAATTTCCTCCTAATACCTAACCTAAATCTCCGCTCTCTTAGTTTAAAACCATTCCCCCGTGCCCTGTCACTATCTACCTGCATAAAATTTGCACCCCTTCCTGTTTATAAGCTCCCTTCAAGTACTGGAAGGCTGCATTTAGGTCGCCCCAGGGCCTTCTGTTCTCCAAGCTAAACAAGCCCAGTTCCCTCAATCTCACTTCAGAGGAGAGTTGCTACAGCCCTCTGATCATCTTCACGGCTCTCCTCTGGACTCTCTGTATGGTCAGATGTTCACACAAAGCGTGGTAGTATTGCATTCAAAGGCTCGTTGTTTGTAATTCTGTATAATGGCCAAAGAAATTACTTAGGTCATAACTAGGGTTTTAGTTCTCCAGATATGGCTACCATCTCTGGCAAAGGTCTGGTTTGTGTTAGCATAGAAGACTGTTCTTCCTGAGTGAGTCTAACACTATTTGTAAAAACTGTAGTTTTGCTTAAACAACTGTTTATGTTCTCAGGGCTTCTATAGACATATATGAGAAATCCAGGCTTATGGGTTTTGTATCCATGGTTTGTGCTACAGTGTCTGCACCATGGAATAACTCCTTCTTACATCAGTGAAACATTGGTTTTGCAAGCATACTCTGCGCTAGGGCCTCTTTACTTGTTTCTTGGTTATGAGAATGTATCCTGTGATCAGCAGAATTTCCTCTGTAATGGGCAGCATCAACTGTTTGGGTGCATACCGTACAATTTATATTATAGATATAATAAAAGTAAGTAAGTGTCATAAGCAATAAATATACATAAGTGCAATGTAATAATATAATAATTTATTAATGTCTATTATATAGACACTATATATATGTGCACACACATACGCTTGTCTGTTTTGTGTTCTTTATTGCTAAGGCAAGACTCATCCCTAGGTGCTCTTGGTAGCCTAGAATTTGAGAAATCTGGCATAATGTCAGCTTTTCTACTATATTCTGTCATTATTTTTTCCAGAGAGCTCTAATTATAATCTAGACATTTCAATTGCAGTGGGTGGAAACTTGACAGGTGGAATAATACTAGAAGACCAATTTGCTCTTCCAATTTTTGAAAATATTGGTTTAGATGTATTTGTTAAATTGTGGAAACATCAGTTTGAGTAGGGTATTTTAAATCATAAAGACTCTTTAAAATTAAGAGGCAGTGCATAGCATATCATCTGGATGACTGAAACTGGGGCATAGTAGTGAGTAAGGTGGGATTATTGATTCTGTAATAGAGGAAGGATGTGCATTAAAAACTAACTTTGCTATAAGCCTCCAGAAAAAATAGTACAAAGGTCTGTGTCTGTTTGTTCGCCAAACAGCCACTTGACAAAAGACTGAATTTGTAAGTCTTACAACTTGGGGCTTTTGGTGCTTGAAGGTAAGGAAGATTCTTACCAGAAAAGTCATTTTGTTGTCTAGTTGTCCAAGTCAGAGGGTTCGATGTTGTGCTGAAGTAACCTCTGGTGAACTGTCGACAGAAGAGAAAGAGAGAGAAAGAGAAAGAGAGAGAGAGAGAGAGAGAGAATGTAATCTCAGACTAGAAGATCTAATTTTATACAATTAAATGCTTGTTTGGGTGGTAATTGGCATGTATATATATTAAGGATATGGAATCTGGATACTATCATAGCAACATTAAGCGGAGTATTTGGAACTAGCCTTTCTGTTGTATAACAATGAAAATCTTCAGGAAAAAAAAAAAAAAAAGAACTTTTTCTCAGAGATTTTCTGTATTATGCTAGGTGGATGACTTAGTTTTATTCATCCTTGATAATGCTCAGTATTTGAGTGTGTGCTGAAGACGATCTCATTACCAAACGGAAAAGAAGGGAAATACTTCCTGGCAAGTATTACAAATTAACTTAAATCATCTGAGAATTAAATCATACTGAGAGCAATCTGGAGCACCTGCTACAGATTCAGATGCTAGCTAGAGTTTGTGAATCCTGTGCCAAAGTTCCAGTCCTACAGAAAGCTAACAGTGGTTCTAGTGTCATTCATATTTTCATAAACCTTTCTGGACTTCCTCTAAAAATATTCTTGACTGAAGCAGATCTGTTTTATTTTCATACATTATTCTAACACGGTAGAATGAAATTCCCTGGGATATTTAAGGGAAGGGTCTTCATAGATGTGTGCTTTTGCTGACAGCTTTTCCTTGGACTTCCCAGAAATCTTCATCTATTTTTTTATATGTATAAATATAGACTGTGTATATACATATATATGTACACTAAACTCATTTGCAGTATAACAGTGCCTTCAGCAAGGATTTTGCCTGAGGCTCAGATGTGCTTCCAGCACAGATTTTTAAGTTATACCATTACTGCAATCTCTGAAAACAGTGTCAGTGGTGTTTGCTCAGTGATTATCTGTGACCTCTACCAATGCCAATGATGCTGCTTATTAAAATAAATCCTATTGATGCCATTCTTTTGGATATGTTTCCATTGAGATTTGTGCATTAAAATATAAAAGAACTCTAAAATTTGAATTAATGAAGCTAAGTCCTTGTATCCAGGCTATGTAGTTTTGCAAAAGCTGTTTTCCGGAGTCATTGCTTCATTAAGGGCCTTTACAATATTAAGCATTGACACAGTTCAATCTGAATACCTCAGAGGCACATGAATTTGTATTAAGACTAAGCTGAAATCCTTCCAACAGCTTTTCCTACTTGCCTATAAGAAGAAATTCAACATAGACGGCAGTTTTAAACATAGGAAACAAAAGATGTAAAAAAAATCTATTAAAAGAGAAAATTTATGAAAAGTAGTTGTTCAAGAAATGATACAGAACACTGTAGCCTGTGCTTTATACTTGCAAGGTTTTGTTGTTGATAAGTAGTATAGAGTCTACAATAGGGACAAGAGTGTTTGTCTCAGTCCGAAGGACCTTTTCAAGCATACATAGTACAAGAAATGGACCCAAAAGGGACTTCTGTTTGATCTCTTTTGCTACTTGAATTCCCTGTAGTTGTCACCTGCCCCCTCCACTGTCCCCACCACTAGACACATTCAAGTAACAACAACAACAACAACAACAACAACAAAAAGAGAATGGAAAGAAAAACAGTTCTAGCTGGTTACTCAGCCCAGCATGCCCTATTGAACAAACCCAAGAGTGTTTTGAGAAGACTTCTGGAAACAGCCTTTGACTTTCTTAGCTAAAGCCCTTCAACACTTAATTAAAGATACTACAGTGAATTTGGCACACACGCTTGTGGAGATATAAGCAGGCTAACAGATGTTTTTCTAAGAAAGTTTTCACCTTCGTGAGCAGTATTTGATTTATCCAGACAACAAAGAAAATGCCTTCCTATCACCTAGTCCAAAATATTCAACCCTTCTGTTTGGCTGGGTATTTTAAGGCCTAAATTTAAAAGTCTGGTTACCACCCAGTTTTGCACAGAAGTAATTTTAAAGCCTTTTGAGTTACTGGAAAGCAGAATAATCATATAATGGCTGTTTGCTTCATAAACTGCTGTCAGGAATGAGAAGAGAGGTGGAAGCACTATTCAGAGGTTAAAAAAAGCATATTATTCTGCAAGAATTTCAACATATATTGGAAGAAAATGATCCATAAACACTTTTTTCAATTTAAAAGCCCTGGCAATATTCAGTTTTCAAAGATTTTAAAATGCTACAGCATGCAACCATTTGTTCATGTACACACATCTCTGCCCCTTCCCACTTTTCATTTTAACCCCAAATGGCCTTTCTGCCTGAAGATCCACTGGTATTTTTTATTTCTTCATTCTGTGTTTCTGTTGTCTAAAACCAGGCTGTCAGGTGGGGTTTGAGGAGCTCAAGGTTTGCTCCAGGGACCAGGCCATGGCAGGTGTGGTGGAAGAGGACATTGTGGGCTTTTGAGTCATTTGCATCCGCAGATGTAGCAGGCAGGGACTACAAATCTCAGCTGCACCCCCAGTTCATCCGCCTAATCCTCTGCCTGGGAACCACATACACAGCTGCTTTCAGACCTTTAGCTCTGTTGGGTACATAGAAGGATGCCCAGCCATATGAAGACTTTGTTATGTACTTTACAGATTAAGGCATTATTGCCATCATGATCCTGGAGAAAAGAACACGAGATTGTGTCAGGTGTTATCTTCTAAAGAGTGATCTGTAGGGAGAAAGGGAGGCTTTGCTTTCCACTTAAAAACTAAAGCTTGGCCTGAATAGATAGTGTGCTATTTTCAAGTGATAAAAGAATTGGCTCAGTTATGGAAGTGTAGTTTCGTGTGTGTTTAACCTACTTTGCCTGTAAGTAGAATAATGCTATTAGGACTGTCTGGATGTGTTTTAGTAGTCCTTTAATGCACACTACAGATGTTGATGGCCCAAGAAAGCTTTCAGTGCATCTGAGGTGTGTATTTATGTTCTGCCAGAATACACCCTGATGGGTATTAAAGCTGTAGTATAAGACATAAGTGGGTATTATCTGCATTTCAATGCCTAACCATAAAAATGTGAATTTTAGGTAAAGAAATATCTATAGAATTCTTGGGTATTTTCAACTTTTACTTAAACCATCATTGTTCTTTGAATCCACTCTCAGTAAACTGATAAATGGAAAATACTCTCCTCTCTTGCAAGCACAGCTAAGAAGTTAACAGGCATCTGGGGGGAAAAAAAAAAAAAAAAAAAACTGACCAAAAATAACATTTCAGGCTGTAGTTTCAGGCTGTAGTTTGTATCTTTTTTAATCATCTGTATCCCATAAAAATAGATTGGACTCACTCTTCAGTCAAAAAGCAAGCAAAAGACTCATAAAACAAAATGCAGAAACAAAAAAAAAGAGGAGTGAACGACATCTAATATGTCTACATAGAACTTAATTTCTGTTATATTGTTAGGACATAATGAAGTAGCTGTGGGATGCAGACTGTATCAGGGAGGACTTGAGATGGAATCAATGTAAAATCAAAATGGAAGCTTACAGTATGCCATTACTACTGAAACTGGTATAAAAACCTGACATTATTTCACCTACCAGGCAAAAAAAATAACCTTCATTAAGAGCATCCCGTCACAAAGACAGGTGCAGCTTTTCCTTCATTGGAAATTGCATGGTTAGACAAGTGTATCATGCTTTGCAGAGCTGAAACTTTAAAGTTGTTCTGTGAGTTTCCATACAAAATATGAGAGAAAATCAGTAAGACAATATTGTTGTCTCAAGATCTGACTGAAATACTCTAAGGGCATTAAAAAATGACTCTTATACGGATATTTCCTACAAGCTTGGGACTTAAAACTGCAGTGAGTTCCTATCCAAGAGATAAGATTTCCTAAGGTTATTGAGATAGGATCCCTGATAAATCTGACTTGCAATCAATATCTTCATCATCACAGCATGCCTCTTAGTTGCAGAGTTCTCAGAGCTGACAGGTACATAATGCCAAAGCTTGGCCTTCAGGAACCTGTATTTTCATCAATGTAAGCAAGCCAGTGGGAAACTTACGTGTTATTTAAAATCGGGCTGTTGGACTGAAGTCTTTAGATTCCAAAGGAATACTGGCAACTGCAAACACTAATGAAGTCCTGAGCCACCCATACGTGCACGTTAACTCTGCTTCCAGTCCTAGCTGACTCTTCAGTCAGAAAGGAATCATATTGTCCCCAGGAGATCTTCTTGTTTTCCAAAAAAAATCATTTCTGGCTTTGGTTCCTTCTCTGCTACATTTGTTTGATTGTAGCTTGTTGATTGGCTGCCTAAGAAAAAATAAAACAAAGGCAGGCTATATAGCCCTTAGCCAGTGACCACTGTTAATGTGGGTGGTTTTTGAGGATGAGGATGTTTTTGTGCAAAAGTAGTGAGTTTGCTTTCTTCAGAAGCACTTTGATATTTCCAATTAGTAGCTGTGAGGAAGTTTACCTTCAAGAGGCTTTTGCACAAACAGTTAGAATTTATAATTATACCCTTCAAAGCCTCATAATGGGTAACACTAATTTGTGAGAACTCATAGAGTGAATGAAACGAACCTCTTTCCCAGCCTCTTTGTCTCTGAATGATTACTGAATTGAACAGATATTTCAGATACCATATTTGAGGCAATTTCAGGGTGAAAGTGATTGCATAAACAACTTAATATTCCCTCTGTTTATAATTTTCAGCTACTTAAAACTTAAAGTTTTAATATCCTGCTGTCGAAGAAATAGGATGGCACAGGGGTTTAGTGAACAGTAAAAGATTTTCAAATGAGTTTGCAAATGTGCATATTTATGATTTCATAGAGTTTTGGCATTAAAGGTTTGAGAATGCTCAGATTTCAACATGTCATCTTCCTTTTACACTGTTCCATACTTACCAAGCTAAGATTATGATTTTTTTTTTTTATAAAGGATTATGTTCTTAAATCACATGCATTTAGAAATCCTGGCTCAATTAAGCCCAATAATTGTAGAATGTTAAAGTGAGGTAGTATGGTATGTTATGGGAGAATTAGCAGTAAATCTTTATTTTCAATTGATTGCCTATTTGTGAACTGATATTCACACAACCTCTAAATAATATCCTCCAAAAAAGTCCTGGGGTAAAAACAAAGGCCTTTGAGCAACCGAGGTCATAGCCCTTCTCTGCCAGTGTCCAAAAAGCAGACAATTAATGAAAAATATATCAGCAGAGCAAACATATCATGATTTGTTTCTTCCAGTAACCTTGCAGTCTTCAACAGATGCAACTCACAGACCTTCTGATCCAATGGCTTCTGGGGTTTAATGACCTTTACTGTTAATGGAGTAATAACTGCTCTTCTGTGAACTTGCGTACTGACTCCTTACATTCAGGTCAACTTCAGCGACTGTGGCTTTCTGCTGGCAAGGGGTCTGCAACTTCGCTGAACACTGGCTGAGGAAACACCTCCTTCTTTCCGTACCGCAGCTGCCACCTGCTAGCTTCTTCCCAGGCCTCCCCAGCGCCTGCTGGAAGCTGCTGCAAGGTGCAGCTGAACACTGTTCACACCACCTATCACTGCACTAGTCTTTTAAAGAATGCTGCAGCCTGGAGCTGCACCTGTTCACGTGCCGAAGGGTGACTGAGCAGCCCCCTTTGTGTGCACCGCCCTGTTCCACTGGTTTGGGTCTTTCGGCCTTGTTTTGGAGTCCTTAGCCTGGCAGAACATCTGTTCCTGCCAGTTGCCTTTCTTTGTCTATGGGATTCTGCTTTCCTTAGAGGTAACTTGGAACAAAGTATGACCTACCCATGGAAGTGGGATTTGATTTATGGCGAAATAGGAGCTTATTTTCATTATTCATGAATTTAATTCACTGGTTTGTAGCTTGGAGGCAAACTAATGCTACACACAGGGGGAATAATACTAAAAATCTTTTAAAACTAGTTCTGTTACTAAATAGGATTTATGTTTTGAGGTTGTTGGAATAGTTCTTATGTAGGATGTGAAAGCAGATAGCCTCATACTCTTCTCAGGCCTCTTTACTCCCCCTTCTTAGTCCCACCTTATTAATTATCTATTTATCTGAGAACAACACTGAAATAATTGTTTTCTCCTTCTAACTTACTTTCATACAGCCATATCGATTATTCATCTGTGTAAAATTATGAAGGTTATCTGAGAACTGATTATTTACCATGCAGAAAGACCTTTGGCTTACCCGTATGATCATCAACCAGAAATATTACAGCCCCAAGATCAGGGCTTGTAACAATTATTCAGGTGAAACTGGAACTTCAGTAGAATTTTTATTTTAAGTATCTTTACTGTATAATGCATTCATTCTCTTGCTCCAAGAAATATGTTCCCATTACATGAGGGCTCAGAATCTGATTTATTTTTATAGGCAGCATGCAACACCTAAAATTCAGTCAAAAAAAAAGGAAGCAAAATCATAGAATCATGGCAGAGTTGTGGCTAGAAGAGAGCTCCGGAGCTCAGAGCAGGGTCAGCTCAGATCAGATTGCTGGTTGCCTTGTCCAGTCAAGTCTTGAATATTTCCAAGAATCCCTGAACAAGAAGAAATCTGCATTCCTCAAGACTAACATATTAATGCTATTATTTGTCTTGTTCACTTCTCTCAGGATCTTAAGGTCACTTCTGCAGAAGCTGCAGCTGACCTTCACTTTCCTGACACATCCCTTAGTTCCAAAGGCCCCGGTGGAAGCACTGTTACTCTATTAACCTATGGCATGAGATTTACATTTTGTGTAACAGAACAGTAATTCCATTCTTTTACGGTGCTGTTGTCCACTTTACACTCTCAGTGAAATGGGCCTTAGTATGCTTTCTGTGTAGTTGTGAAACCACATGGACATCAGAAAGGTCTTGAAGTTATACTTAGCTGTGTAGAGAAAGATGCTCTAAGAATCTGGAGCACTATGTACTCTCATAGTCATCCAGGTAGATGTACATCCACTCTTAGTTCAGCCAAGGCAGCACATGTGGGCCATTCAGCCTTGAAAGCTGTGAGCTTTAATCATAAATGTTATACTCCCTTTAAGGAGAACTTAATTAACACAAAGTAGATTATTGCAAAAAGTTTTGGTTCCCATGCATTTAAATGTATGTGTTTTAACTGATCTGCAGTCAACTCAAAGAGACGGCTACTTTTTACTGGGGCTCTCTAGACACCTAATTGTTCTAAAATGTCGGTGAACCCACAAGAGTAGGGCTGAGAGCAACTGTTTGAATGAATAGCAAGCTATTAGTCAAAATGTCTCTTTAATTTTGAAATGCACACTTGATTACTGATATTTTTTGACTTTATTGTACATTAATTTTATCTAATTAAGAATGATGAAATGTGAATATGTTAAAAAAGGAAACAATTACATTTGTGTTGAAACATTCTTAATATCATCTCATTTTTCTTTTAATTATTGCATTATTTTTATTCATTCCAGAAATTAATTCTGATTTGTTGTTGCACAAATTTATGTTGCTTTTAGTAGAACAGAAAAATACTGACTGTAAAGTTTAAACATTACCATACAGGTTTTCACAAGATTTGTTTAGAATTATAGCATCTGAAAGTTCAGTGAAGTGAGGATGTTTGAGACACAGTAAGCTTTATCCTAATTTCTCCCATTTGTCAGTCTGATAGGATAACAGAAGCATATCTGTGGGATTTTAAACTATTATCAGAGTGTGTAGCCTGTTGGAAGTTTAATCTTGGGCTCCCTGAGGTCGGTAGCAGAATTCCCTCTGGCATCAGACTTGCAGTCAGGCTGCTGAAGTGCTGTGGAAGAGCTTTACAGTGGAAGTGCCACAACTCTTAAGAAAATGATTACAACTGTTGCAAATACTTCGGAATCTGCATAAAATTTAATTCATTATAGGAAAAGTGAAAATCTGAAGGTGCCATTTGTCCCCAGACTATATATAACCTCTATCATTCTTTGGTGCTTAAATCATTTAGTAGGAGCCAAATAGCTAAATTTTCTATAGCTTGTTTAAACAGTTTCCTAGCTTTAAGGGTGACAACAAATTTGGGAAGCAGTAAAAAACTATAGCAAAACAGTTCTTTGTTTTGTAAGTATCTTTGAATAAAGGTTCATTATAGTCCTCACTGATTTAACACTGACACTGAAGATAACCTGCGCTATTCATTAATAATTGTCAGGCAAGCCTACAATTTACAGTAAAGAACACGTTCTAATTAACCCTGATATGGGTTGGAGACTGAATATCTGGTTAACATACATAGCAGCAGATGAGGTTAAACATGAACTGCATGAAGCCATGCATTGTGTAACCTGCTTTCTCTTAATATTCCATACTTTGTGTCCATACACAGTCCATGTAATGTGCTGGCATTTGTATGGCTATAGCCCAAAGGCCCAGGAATTCTACAAAAAAAAAGTGCCAAGTTAGACATAGTGTTCACTTCTGCCTTAATCTTAGCAACAATGCTCTATGGCCCTGCAGGCTGTTCAGGTCCAGTCACTGGAAACCTCAGACAAGCAAGCCAAAGAGGATGCCCATGCAACAGAGTGAACTCTTCGTGACATGGGGCGATGAAGGTCTAGGGCCTTCCACAACTCAATGTGGAGCTTTTGCAACATCGGAATGTGGAGCTTTTGCAACATCAGTGCTACTTGTTTGATATCCAGTGGCAGAGTAGTGCCATCTGCAGAAGGTGTTGTTGACCAGAATTCCTCTAAAAAATATGCAACTTCCTTTTTTTTTTTTTTTTTTTTTTTTTTTTTTTTTTTATACCTTTTTTTTCCTAAGGCACATTCATGTCAAAGCACAGACTCCATTTCTTTCAGTAAATTGTTGGACTTGACTGTTAAAAAGAAACATCGAATTGTCCCATGTCTTTCCACTTACTCTCCCCTGGCTCATCCATTCAGGAATATCTTTGCAACACTTTTTTCCCAGTTTCAGAAGTTGGTGCTAATTTTCAAAGATGGTAAGACCTGCAGGGCATATGTGTACATCTAATAGACTGTCTTCTTCTTCTTTTGCCTTTGGGTCTTCCTTCAGCTGGTCCTGGTCATTCCTCTTCACTGGGAAACCCATGACTCTAATGTGTTGTGGTTGTTACTGGATTTGTGGACCCCTTGAAAGAGGGGGTATTCTAGGAGGCTTAAACACCAGGCAAATTTCAAAATTTAAGAAGGCATTTATTTGTTCTCAACTACTAGGCAATCAATATATCAATAACTAAGAGCCACGCATTGGTCAATTGTTAGTCAAGCCTCAGTTACATGATACTATGAATTTCATGCTGCATTGTTAGCCCTGATGGCTGTAGACTTCAAGGATTTTAGTCTCTGAGACTGAACTGGGCTCAACAGCAGGAAGTTTGGTCAGGTAGACTAAACCCTCTTCTCCAAGCTCTGTTGCATAATTCTGGTGTTTAGATTTGGTTTTCCATGGGTCAAAACCTGACTGGTCCAAGGATTATTTCCTCTTTTCATATGTCAGAACCCATCTGTTTACTCTCGCTCAGGTAGGTGGTACCTCTTGGATGCTTGTTTAATTTGTTGTCTTCATGCTGGTGTTGTTTGTTTGTTGATTGGTTGCCAGTCATCTATGCCCTCTGTGTAGCTGGAGGCTGGGTAGTGTTATTTTAGCTGTCCAATTTTGATCAGTGCCAAGCAAATGGTTACTACAATTTAGATTAGAATTGAACCCTATGTTATCAGTATTAAATATATATTTTAAAGTAGCTAAATAATAGGCATCATAGGTGGTATAATCCAATTAAAAAATTGCACAAAGTTCTGAGGCCAAAAATACTTCTTTTTCATGATCTATTAGTAAACCCAAAAAAATTGAAACCAAAGTCTCTAATTATTATTTTTTATTTTTATTTTTTGCTCTACTACAGTCAACTTGTAATGACTGGTTTTAAGGAGAGATTCAAATATGTGAATTACATAAACAGGGATCCAGATTCACAAATGCAAATAGGTACATAAATTCCTTTGGAATCTGGCTCATTTATTGGCAGACATTACAAAAGCAGCGTATGCCAGTCAATTTCACTGAGTCATTATCTGCAGTGATATGAGGTATATATGCGTGCTGCCTGCCAGTAGCCATGCCACTGGAACTTGTTATACCAATGTTAAACACAACCAAACTGTTAAACATTTTTGCCAACGGTTGTGTGCAGAGCTGTAATACTGATAAAAATAACAGTTCACTATTTAGTCAAAATGTATTTTGATATTGTAGGTAGTTAGCATTTCATTAATTTGAAGAATTGCATATTGCTTGATTAGCTGTGGAAAGTGAAAAGGATAAGTGGAAAATATACATCATTTTCAATGCAAGAAAACTATATAGTACACATATTAACTGCATAAATCACAGTATGTGCACCAGAAATACTCCAACAGAAAACAAACAAAAAAAGCATATAAACAAAAGAAACAAATAAAATATTTTTCTTCCTTGCTTCTTGGGTATATCTAATCACAGTACTGGTAGTAATATGGGCAAATAAAAATGGAAGTTTGAAAAAGTGCTACAGTCATTGAGTAATGTGAATCCCAACTACAAATGCATTATGGTAATTTATAAAATCTGAAAATCAACCTCATTACTGAGGTAGGGTAAAAAGTAGAATGGATGTGAGATGAGGGGATTGCGTGTCACAGACAACAGGTGTGCTGTAGCCTCTAAAGGCAATGCCACACTCACAACCCATCCTGTGGAGCCTGTTGTTGACGGGCTAGCAGGCTGCCAAACACCTACATCTGAAATAGAAGCTGTCTTTGAATGTCCTCATTTCCAGCTGTTTCACTGTGTCTCATGTGTGCTGCTGTCTCCCTTTGAAATACTGCTCTCTTGCTGCTTTTTCTCTCTGAGATCTCCTTCTGAATGTCTTGAGATCTTGTATGTGGAAGATGGCCTCTACAGCAGTTGACCAATTTTTAGTAGAAATTCAAGAGCAATTTGTGCTTTCAAGCAAGAGTTACTTTAAAAAAAGAAGAAAAAATAGAAGTTATGTGCTCATATCTGTTTAGAGAATTATGCATCTTTTGTAGATTTTTTAAGGCAAACTATCGAATGTAGTAGAAAATTTTGTTATTTAACTGTGCTGTTTCTGTGGGCAGATTGTTAGTCTCAAAGGAACTGTGCTTGACTTCTCTGGATGAGAAAAAAAGTGGAATAACCCATTTTAGCCTCCTACTTGAGCTCAAGCAGAATGGGAATACTTGCTCTTTTAAGCATGTCATTAAGTATCCCTCTTACTGCAGACAAGCTTTTTGGAAAAAAAAGGTACAGTGGATGTAGGGGAACTCCCTTAACAGTTCTTGGCTGTCATAAACATGCAGTAAACCCTCCTACTCTGCTGGGCTTCAACATAGGCCAGCAAGTAAAAGGATAGTCCTTCTGGCACTTAAGTTAATGGAGTAACTCCATTCTGCACATATTGGGTTGCCCTTTTCACCAGGTGAAAATGATCACCAACCAGCTCAGATATGGCTGCATGGATTTTACCATTTCTACAGCTTTAAATGACAATACTGAAAGCAAACAAATACTTAACCATTCATTGCAGCAAGATGATGATGACTGACTCTTGGTCTGTGCCAGGAAGTGCAATGAGTTCAACCAAGGTGTGTGACCCTTTAAAAAGGAGGCTGAGTCATCCGCTTTTGTGTCATGTCTATAAAGTTTCTGGTGAGTCGATAAAAATAAGACTGGCTGAAAGCAGAGCTACCTTGGATGCACTAGGATTTTGTGGTTTGGATTTGGCAACCAAAATATGTTTGGTCTTGAGGCTGAGTTTTCACTAGCAAAGACTGAACACATCATTTCATTGTTTAATTTGATTCTCTATGCTACCCCTGTTCCCTTTCAGCATTCCTTTGTCTTCTTTATTAAAAATAAAATAGCAGCCAAGTGTTTCTGTACCAGGAATTGTTAATGGAAGCCAAAAAGTGTAAGAGTTAGTGGGAGTAGAAACATGCCAGAACTTTTGCCTTTCTTTCACTCCTCCTCCATAGACAAAAACAATCTGAGCTAAATGGACGACTTGCTGCAATGACTTAGGTCTGTCCAGTTGTCCAGGGTAGGAATCAGGATGGTGTGCTCCCTGAGACATGTCAAATTGTTGGGATGGTCCTGATAACTGTTGACCCCTTCCTTACATCAGAAAGATGTCAGAATCAGTAAGAACTGAAAGTTTAGCTTGCAGAAGTAGGGAGGTTAGTTGTAACAGTCAGAATTCTCTGTGTGCTGAGTGCTGACAAAGCTAGTTATCTGGTAATTCGTCTGAGTATTTCAGTGATGGATTGCGACCCTAAGGGGAGACCTAACTTTACTGCGAATTGAGAATATCCCTCTCCCAGGTGGCTTGTAGCCACATTCTCCTGTGCTTCAGGGAATCTAGCTTCCTAAGAGAAGGCAAAATCTGTTGCTGTGTGCAAGGCCATCACTTTGCAGACAGAAATGGAGCTGCCACACGAACCATTGGGTAGCATTAAATTGTGTTTCACTGTAAAGTTTTTATCAAAACTGAGTATCACATTTGCTTCTTTCACAGCCTGGTCAGAAAGGCACTGATCTGGAAGGAGTTTCTTGTATATATGTTGTTGGCTTTATTAATAAAAATAATAGCAACACTTCATAATTAGGGTGTTTGGTATTTTGTCTTCATATTGATGAAAATTGTTGTGTTTTTCTCCTGTAGAATTGCAGTGGCCCCTATTTAAAGTGTAGAAGCCTTACTATTTGTCTGTTACAAATAAAGGACAATATCGAAGATTTGTCTGTTTTATTTATTCTCAAAGATGAGATTATGTACCTGAAGGGCTCCCAAAGGAACACATTTGAAATCTGCCTCATAAGTTACACTTCCAAATTTCTTTGCAGACAGCATTTTAAAATGTCTTGCTAAAGCCTGTCCCTCACTAAAGGTAAAATCCAAACTCACTCTGAAAGGACTGATCAGATATGAAGAAATTCAGTACATGCAGTATTTAATACCTCATTATGTAAATTCTAAACTGTCCTCTCAGTAAGGACAGTAGCTGCCCTTATGTAATCCAAAAGACAAAAAAATCATAATCTTGCTCTGCTGTACAAGTTTTTTCAGTAATCCTTGTGATTTTAGTCAAAGGTAAAGACATTCCCTTTTTTCAGTTTTCAAACAGCCACATGTGGGGGGAAAAAAAAAAAAAAAAAAAGAAGCATTGCTTGAATAACCAATTTTCTTTGAGAAACTCTGCTATGGAACCATGCTACCTTAAATGAAAATGTTAGCCAGAATTACTGCACTTGGCACCTCCTAGATCCAGTGTGTACTTCTCCATTGACAAGTAAGCTCTTCCTTTCAAAAAAGCCGTGCATTTTTGTCTTCGTAGTTTCTGTTGTTTAGAAAAATTGTGATAAAACTCTGACCACTTTAAAATAAAATTAAGAAAAAAAAACATGCATTCCTTTTGCATACTTGCAAAAGGAATCTCATTGCAGTCAAATTGCTAGATTGCATGAACCTAGCTGCACTTTCAAAAGAAGAGCCTCTGTCCTTGACTCCGAACTTATCACTCATTCTTCTAACCTTGTAGCAACATGCTGAGTGTATGTTCATATGCACTTTCAGAAGATTTCTTTTCATCCCATTGCTAGTCATCCAGTGCCATCCTGGACCTCATCCTTAATGACCTTAAACAGCAATATACTGGAAAATCATAAATGCTTCAGTGACGTTAGCTGGCTAAATTAAATTGATGAAAAATATATCTCCCAGATTTATTTTGAATATCCCTGTAAGCTTTGTACCGTTTTGAAGAACAGCAGAAGAAGTCATGAAACTGTTCGCTGCTTACCAAATAGAAACCTAGTGTATTAATTACCAGGCAAATTAGCATAGGTGGTGTTGTATTTAGTGAGCATCAGCTGGATGTTTTTTGAAACTGATTAGACTTTGTTCCATTCATTTAAGCTTTGACAGTTCCCTCACTATTTTATTTTTATTTTTTTCTGGCTGATGGGAACCTTGAAAGAGAATTATTTTTTAATGCTTACATTACTAAGTCAGATTCCTGTTAGGACTGCAAATCGATCAGAAAACACTTTGAAATCCTAAATAATGGAAGTGTGAACAATCTGGGTGGTCAGTCTAGGTTTCATGATTCAAGTGAAGGGTGAAGTATTGCTCAAATCTCTGTTCCCATCCCCTGTGAACTGCAGCATTTGTCATTTCTTTTCCACTGATTTGTATGTCTGACAAAGCTACACAGGAATTGTATAGTAACCTTTCATAAAAAAAATATTTTCCAATTGATCCTGCCACAGAGGCAATAATCTTACTTGTTTCAGATAATAAAGGGGAGTACATGCTCATATGTGGGTATATGCATCAACTATGAAATGAGCAGCTTTTGTTTCTTGCTGTATTAAGAGATACCTGAACAATTTAAAACATGCCATGTTCAGGTGTGGGTATCCAGAGCTGACTATACTGTCTCTGTCAGCTTAAAGCTGGCCCAGCAAACTTTGTCTAAAAAAAATTGCTCATACTTTCACTTGCGCTCATGGTCTGCACATAGTGAGCATTGTCATACATTTTCTTCTATGGGAATAGTTAACCTTTTGAAAAATAGTGCTAAAATCACTGAAATTAGTTCTTCCGATTTTAGCAATGAGCATTACTGATTATATACCATTTTGAAAAATTATATATTGTAGCCCTGTTAAAATCTACTGTTGATGTCATTGCAAAATATTTTTCCTGCTCTAATTAGGGACTGCGTGAGTAGATTTTATTATGTTGTTCCAAACGGAACTTCAGGTTTTTTCATAGTATAATGCCATTACAATTAATATCTGCTCTTAATCTAATTTCATTCTTATGAAAAATGCAATACACTGAATCAGGAAAAAATAACCTGGTTAGTGATGTGATTCATTTCAAAATCTCATTTTCAAATAGCATTAATAGATAAGATAGAATGGCTAATTAAAGTGAATTGAAGTTGTACTGCACAAACCTCATAAGGAAATTTTATCTGAAAACAGAATAAAATTTTGGCTTTGACTTTTAAAATGCCATGTGTTTAATTAATAAATAATGTTTTCCCTTTGCTTCCAGAGCAGAGCAAATAATTCAGTTTCATGAATTAAGCATTCCCAGGGATGGGGGACATTGAAAAAAAAAACTTTAGGAAGTTCTGTTACACATGATGAAATTTCCAGTATTTTAATTATCACACAATTAATCTTACAGCAGAAGTGAACAAAGGAGATGTAGATTAGAAGACTCTTTACAAAGAAAGCATTTTAGCATGTTAGGTCTCTGAAGGCCTTATTTTCTCACTTCAGAAGAGTACGATAAGTTGTACTGAAGGAGATAACATAGATTATCTGTAGAGCCTGTGCAATACCTGGAGGCTTTGGTGAGACTGCCCTTCACTCATTGATGTGAGTCTTCTACTTCTTTGACATCAGAACTTTGCACACCTCTCTGTCTTCCTTCAGTAAGTACTATGCCTTTGGGTTGTGCAGAACTCCAAAGTGGTTGCTGTCTCAGAAGAAGATGAGGTGTGCATTACTATGGTATGATACTATTTGCTTTTTCTTTAATGTGCAATTAATATAGAGACAAAAAAAAAAAAAAAAAAAAAGAAAGTAAAAAACTGACTGATCTGAAGTGCGTAATTGTNAAAAAAAAAAAAAAAAAAAAAAAAAAAAAAAAAAAGTGTGCTAAGAAAACCAGCGATTAGCTATAGTAACATAATTATGTTTGTCTTTACATCCGTATTTCTGTATCTGTTTTGGATATGCATAGCTTCTGATGTATCTTAAAATGGAAATAACAAGGTCTTCACAGAATCATAGAAGCATAGAATGGTTTGGTTTGGAAGGAAGATGAAAGACCATCTAGTTCGAACCCCCCTGCCATGGGCAGGGACACCTCCCACTAGACCAGGTTGCTCAGAGCCCCATCCAGCCTGGCCTTGAACGCTGAATGTATTCTTCAGAAACGTAAGTGTGTGTGAGTACCCTTCTCTGCAGTGACGCTATGAAAGTGCAGTGACTTCTTGTGTTGAGGGGAAAATATTCTTTTACATGATCTGAAGTGCCAGGAAGGTCTCATGGCATCACATGAACATTAGGGTGTGGGTGTGAAACTGGGTTCTACTCTGGGAGTATGTGTCCCCTCCTCCAGTCATGAATTTCCTTCAGACAGTTAATAAGACCTGCCCCTACATGCCTCTGTTAGGGTGGAGTTTGCAGAGTTTGACTCAGAACTGGCTGGTGTAGAGTTTGAGCAGAAGAAAGAGGGTCTCCTGTTTCTATCAGGAAAGGAGGATGAAGGGAGGACGGACGGCTCGCGCTGCTCGAGTTATTGCTCAGCGCTTCCCATGAGCCCGTAAAGCTGCAACCTAATTAAACTGTGCCCAGTGCATCGTTCTTCCCTCCTGATGGGGACAATATCTTCTGATGCTGTAATAGTAATCCAGCGTCAGTGAAAGGAAATGTCAGTTGGTTTCACAGAACGTCCCAGCAGAACTGAACAAACCATAAACGAATGTCTCTGGGAAAGAAATTCAACCTTTAATATATTTAGAGCAAGCATTAATAATCCCTTTTTTATTAAAACTGACTCAAAAGGCCTGTTGAGATTAGCTCAATAGCTTTTCTTTATTGTTTCACAGAGTGAGGCATCATTTTGACTGCAAGAAAAGGGTGATTCTTGAAAGTCTTGCTAGCATCTGTTCAGCAAAATTTACAGGTTTATAAACTGAACTTGAGACAATGACTTGAAAAAGTTACTTGGAGCCTCGTGGCCTATGTTCTTCTGCCTTCCTGGGCAGCATCTTGTCTTGCTGGCTTGTTAGATGTTCAGCACCCTGAGCTCGTGGCCAAACCACAGGGCACCTCCAGCTCTCTTCTTCCACAGCCCAGCATGCTGGAACCAGCAGCCTGGTTTCCTTGCCCCTCCTGGAGGCACAGGCCTTGTCCCAAGGTCTCAGTTATTTCACTGTCCCAGGAGCGTGAAGGGCTTGTGCATTCACTAACTCTATTGTAACTGGATTTTTCTTATTAAAGTCTAATATAGCCTTAAATCTTCTGTCTGTTGTCATGCCTAACCTTGAATTCTCTGTCTTTACAGTGTCATTTTCTCCTTTAATTTATTCAGTCTGTCTCTTATCTGTTGATACTTTCTGTTGCTAAATTTCCCAGATGAACTGATAATAATAAGCCAGTAATGCTGTGAAATGCCTAAGAAATAGCTTCCAACTTGTACTGCTGTAATAATCCTCTTGCTATCTAGCCTGCCCTCATATGAAAAGTGCAATCTAAATGTGCACTTGTCTGAAGAGGAAAATGGAAGGTCTGAGATCTCTTCCTCAGCCAAGTTTTTACCCTCTGTAATTTTTCTGAAAAATGAGTTATACATTATGTTATATTTTTTATAAAATGGGGGAAAAATACATTTATGTTACAGAATCATAACTAATTACTGTGTTAGATTGTTCTGCTGAAGTTGTTATTAGGGGCTTGTTGCTTGAAAATTTGAGTGCTGAGAATCTCAAGAAGCAGAAGTACATTTCTAACCTTACAGCCTATGGGAGAAAATTAAAGTTATTACTTGTTCTTTGTCCCCTTCCTCTTCCTTTCTTCCCCCTTCTTTCCTTCTCCCTCCTTTACTGTCCCCTTTTCCATCCTATTCCTCTTTCTTTCTCTTTATTTTCAATTCATATAGAACTCATCTATGCTTATTTATTTTATGCTAACTTATTCTAAAAAGTAATGTTTGCTAATATTTTTACACAAATCTCAGAATTTTTGGAGCTTTGACTTATAATTTTTGAGCACTGAGTAACAGGAGGGACAATGTTAATGAACAGATGTGTTTGTCCCTTCTCTGGACAAGTTATTTTTCAGTTATTTGGTATCCTTTTCTGTATCTCTTTCGTAATTACTAGCTGGCATGTAGCAATGAACAGAGAGCTTTTCACAGAATACCATCTTCTCATGCCATAATTCCTGTAATATTAACTTCTTCCTTAGTGCATGTGAGGAATAAGCTGTTAAAGTTACATGGGGATAAGGAGGTCTGATTCAGAGTCTTTGGGAAGAAGAGCACAAAAATACATTGTCACAGTAATTAGATAGTAGTGAGATAAGTAGGATGGACCTTGATGTTTTGAGACTTTGAAATATATTCACACTGAAATTTTCAACAATGTTTACCTATCGACACGTGCTTTCAGTCTGTTTCCTGATTTTGTCTGGCATAAGATTCATTCAGTTGCTCTCTCAATTTGTAAAATAACTAGTATATTCTCATTTCAGTCTAATAAATACTGAGCGCATTCTAGACTATGTACATGTGGCTGAGTTAATGTATTAAGTACTCCTAAGTACACCTCACTCCCTTGTAACTACAAGACACTACTGCAATTGGCCATGTTTTTCTGAGATGTGAACTATACATTACTCTGTAATTCTAAGATTAAGGCTTCTGTAGTTTGCCAAGGCAATAGGTTTTTTCCTCCATGAGATGTGGCAAATGTATGTTGAGAATTCTAGTCAGAGCTCTCCTCTGTCTTTATTGAAGTTGAGAGTTTAATTTCATTCACAATAAAATAGGAATCTTCCCTTCTGTATCACATTTTTTTTTTGTGATTTTCTTTTAGAATAAATCCCTTGCATTTCGTTCAGGTCTCCATATGTTATGTAAAGATCAGCAGTTCCCGCCCACTAGCCATATTAGCTAAACCAAGAAAATTGTCTGTTTTGACCTTTATTCAACACAAAGACAGTAGGTTAAATAATACATAAAACACTGCTCTGTATTTAAATCCCCAGAGTCTTTCCAGTCGTAAAGATTCTAATAAATTCCTCTTAGATTTTTGTTTTCAGAAGTCTTACTTTGGAAAGACTTCACTATTCCTTTCACTTAAAAAAGAAAAGGAAAAAGAAAAAGAAAAAGAAAAAGAATCAAAAAAACAGTTTTTCTTTTTCTTTATTCTGTTTATTGTTTCTCATTGTCCTTTGCATTCCTTTCTCCAAACCCCCATCTCTCCATTAACTGTCAGTCTCCCTGAAATATCCAAGTAAGGAAGAGAGAGATGCTAAATAATTTGCTGATCTATAGAAATAATGTTCTACTTTATATGCATTGATTTAAACCATACAATTATCTCTAGTTTCCAGTTGATGCCAGTCAGGCTGCTGGGGAAATGAGTACCCCATTAAAACATCTCCTTGTGCCTCATGCACAGTGACTGCAGTCCTTCCTCTGTCCTGTACCCTCTCTTCTTTCCCGTCTGTTCCATCATCAGTGTTTTTAAGGGGAAAGCCTAAGTATGATACAGCATTCCAGCCTACAAGACTTTTGTACATAAAAAAAAAAAAAAAAAAAAATNGGAAAGCCTAAGAATAATAAACCATCCCACCCTAAAAGATTTTTGAAAAAAAAAAAAAAAAAAAAAGATATGTTTTTAATACAGGGAAAGTAACAAATCATCATGTATGTAAACAGCACATAAGATTCTTCTCAATATTTACATTCCACTGTAGGTGAAGGGCAGCAGCCATTGGTCACTACCTAAAAAAAGTGTTCAACAAGGCCATTATCAGGAATTTATAATACAGGTCTAGGCCTAGCTGTGGTTGTTCTTTCATTGTTTGTGAAGCTACATATAACTTAAAACACACTTTTCAATGACCTTGAAAACGCAATGAATTTATTTGATGCATCTCTGAGCCCTTTGTTTCTGAAGACTTACTGCAGTGTCAATCCACTGAAGACATTCCATCTATTGAGCAAGAAGATTTAATTACCCTATTGCCAGAAAAATAGCAGCCTTCTTCAGGGTAGGGATGAGATGTGTGACAGCAGCATAGGGTGTCTTAAGGTATTTTTAGTTGCTGATTAATAGAAGGTATACTTCCAAGACCCTGAAAAATCAATGGTAACTTTTGTTTTAAGGTTTACTTGTGATACATTTGTAATTAAAATGTCCTGCTGCAGCTGCTACCATGCTGTGTCTTTACTTCCTTCTTGAAAGCTTTACCAAAAAAAAAAAAAAATCCCACATTATTTTGTCAAATAGAATTTTCAGCTGTCCTAGATGGATTTCAACTTAAACTTTATGAATAGTTTAAAGCTACAAAATGGAAGACACACAGACAGACAGGCAGTTATGAAGGCTAGTTCTATTTTTCCCTTTGATACAAAGCGATATAATTATGTTCTGTTACCAAAATGTCGTGCTCATATTCCCAGAATGATTCAGAAACATTATGGGCATGACTCTTCCGGGGTGTTACAGAAGGGCCTATTGATCCCTTGAACTTTCTAAAAAATGTTAAAATGATCCCTTAGAAATGAACAGGTCTTGTGCTTCCCCTCTGCCAAAATTACATTCATTCTGCAAAATTAGGGAATAAAGTAATGTCTCTCCAATTCAGTCAAATGTCAGCATTTTATATTTGTCCTTTATTGAGTAAGTCATGTACAGCCTCAGGAATACTGATCATGAATTGACTAGGTTCTTATCACTGAAGACATTTTAGCAAAGCTATTTATCATAGTAAACACTGGGACTTATTGATTAAAACACATAATTCCATAGTCAAGCAGGGCTAGTAAAGCATATGTTAATTTATTCAAGTACTAGTTTTCAAGAGTTTTAGATATGTAAAATATCTATCAGCATATGTATCAAATAGAAATTTGGTCTTAGTCAGAATGGTGGGAAAGCTGGCTAGAAAACAGGGATCCCCACTGCTGTAGAAAATATTTGACTTTTTGGATTTGTTTGTTCCATGAAGTAGAAACAATATGTTACCAAAAAATTGAAAGATTGAATGGAGCTGCTACCTCAGGAAAGCAGTAGCAGTGAGAGAAAGAAGGAAAGAGTCATGCCAGAGTAGCCAATGGCACTATAGTTTGCGCTGTACGTAGAAATATTGATTCTTTGAGGAAAAAATGAGTCTAGTGCTGGAAACTGTCCTCTGTTTAGAAACTTTCTGAAGGAACTGGTATTTGCTGAAAAAAAAAATACATTTTTATAAAATTCCAAGCTAGTATTGCAGTGCAAAGCAGAACAACTCTGCTAACCGGAAAGCAAATATTTTCCACGTAGTATGAATTCTTGATTCTGTGTTGATTTGTGGTAGAAGTGGAAGATAAGCAATGTAGCATGGCCAGCATGGTGCCAATTCTAGCAAATTAAAATACAGAAGCTTCCTCTCAAATCAATCAAAGCATCTGTGAAACTTCACATTTAGAAATAGCATGGACATGTGAATCTACTTGACAGTCTACAAAATAATCACTATTTCTTTATTGTGTTTCTCAATAGCTTTCATGCGTACAAAACTATGTCAAAATTCATAGGTGCATATAAAAGTTACACAGTGACAAATTATACAAAATTATATTTCCATATTGTTAAAATCTAACATATTAATCAAAATATCAGCCCCGAAACCTGGCTTAATGATAGAAAGAGTAAATCATTTTTTATCATTTTCACATGAGGGAAGATCTCATGTATTTCTTTTCTTCTTTTGCTGGTGATATTTAGAAAATGTGAGTTGTGTTTTAGTCACTTACAGTAGTGAGGCCCTAATTCAGTACAATTCCATGCCCACACAGACATATTTGTTAGATCCTCAGTAGGATAAGCCTGTGACTTATCTTCTTTATGTGATTCCAAGTTTGTTTTTGCCAGATAAGAGAGAGACTATTAGGCACTTCAACTTGGTATATCTTTCTGTTTTTTGGCAAATTATTTTTCCTATTTTTCTCCTGAAGTGCACCTTAACTGACAATTACAGTTTGTGTTCAAGCTTCATTAATGTTTAGTTCTGGCTTAACTGTTTGAGTAATGGTGTATGCAAATTACTGGCTGTGCAACACTTTCTCACAAATAGAATAGAACAGAACAGAATAAAACAGAACGAAATAGAATCGATCAGTTGGAAGGGACCTTCAAAGGTCATCGAGTCCAACTGCATGACTACATCAGGGCTAATCAAAAGTTAAAGCGTATTACTGAGGGCCTTGTCCATATGCCTCTTGAACACTGACAGACACGAGGCAACAACCACCTCCTTAGGAAGCCTGTTCCGGTGTCTGACCCTCCTCACAGAACAGAAATGTCTCCTCATGCCCAGCCTGACCCTCCCCTGGTGCAGCTCTGTGCTGTTCCCCTCCTGCCATCGGTTCCCAGGAGCTGAGCCGGACCCCTCCCTCTGCTTCGCCCCCTCAGGGAGCTGCAGGGAGCAGTGAGGTCGCCTCTCTGCCTTCTGTCCTCCAGGCTGGGCAGCCCCATGTCCTCAGCCTCTCCTCACAGGACACGTCCTCTTGCTCCTTGCTCTGTCACTAGCTTTGGCACCCTCCTTTGGATGCTTTCAAGGACTCTAACGTCCTTTTTATACTGTGGAACCCAGAGCTAAATACAGTTGGAGAATCACCTCCCTTGACCAGCTGCATGTGCTGTGTTTAACATACCCCGAAAGGTGGTTTGTCCTCCTGGCTTCCTGGGCACATCTCTGGCTCATATTAAGCCTAAGATATCACTAGTTTAATTTTAAGGGGGAATGAAGGCTGCACTCCTTACCATAAGAAAAGTAGACTAATCTTTTCTGCTCAGTAGTACCTTGTTACAAAGTGGATTTGTGTGAAAGAATCCTCTGAGTTTAGTTGTAAGATGTTTTCTTCATCTGCTTTGTGCCATATTTCTTGTATTTACTATTTAACTGAATTTGCACAGTGTTTTTACACAAATGGAATACACCAGTTTGCATGGTGGTGGCTTTTGCAGCTTTCTGGTTACAATGCCATATTTTAGGAATGCCGATTCTCCCCTGTCATGGTTTTTAACTAACTAAAGCCATTATTTCATTTCAGTTTGGAAGACGTTACATCGAAGATCTTTTCAATGATTTTCGAGATGGACGAAGACTTCTGGAGCTCCTGGAATGCCTTACAGGCCAAAAACTTGTATGTATATATTAATGTTACTGCTATACATTGAAGGAATGATTTATGACAGATGTAGTACATTATCAGTTGATTTCCCCCATTGCTGAGGGCCTATAGGAACAATATAATCAATTTTCATTTGAAACTGAGAAAACACTACAACTGAGCCCTATATTACACAGAAAGCCTTTGATAGGATTGTATGTAAAACAACAGTGCTTGACTTTATTGTATGCATATACTGGCAAAGAGAAACAAGGCTGAGACGCAATTCGTTTAGACATTTGTGGTTTTAGCTGTAAAGTATCAGTAGACATTTTTACCAAATAGAATAGTATTTAATGTGTAGAATTAGAATATTTTGCTAATAACTTTCATACTCATAGCCCATATATTAGAGTTATACACATCTAAAAAGACAGAACAGCTTGCCATTATAAACCTGGAAATTCTAAAGCAATGCATCAGACCTAGTTTTGCCTATCGTCTCTCATGTTCCTGCTTGGGCTTTGTGAGCTTGCAATCTTGCTTTGAAGCTTTCTTGTGAAAGAGTAATGAAAGAGGCTGAGAATATGAGAACTGAAGTCAAGAGAGGCTATACTTGTAAATCAATATTAAACAATCTGATACTTATCTGTGTGGTTGTCATAGTAATGGTCTATGGAGCAGAAGAATAATTATAAACAATCTGAAATTATCTAAGTTTATATACATTTCAATGATTCATTCACTGTAAAATGTCAAGATACCAAAGTAGCTTTGAACTGTGGATCCAGTTTGTTTCACAATTGTCTTTATTTCCTGTCAGGAAGGTGCATAAGCACAGTGTGTTGTAATAATTTCACTGATACTATCATAAACATATGAAATATAAGACTGTGGGTGTAGTATAAGATGTGGATTTTATATAAAGTATTCTAGTTTCTGATTCTGGAAAGTCAAATTTATTTTATTTTCCTGTAGGCAAAAGAAAAGGGCTCCACAAGAGTTCATGCTCTGAACAATGTCAACAAAGCACTGCAGATTTTGCAGAGAAATAATGTAAGTAATCCGTCAGCCAGGGTCAGAACATCCTATAGACTGCATGCTGGACTGTAGAATGCAACATGTGAAAATCAATGCAGTTTTGTTAATGTGACTTGTATGCTTAGAAGTTCAGCACCAGGATGGAATGTATTTCAAAGAGTAAAAGCCATTGCCAGCAAATGTTTGAATAAGATATCCATAATGAATGCTATTTGAAGACTGATCAACATGCACAATGTTATGGTAGTGCATGGTGTTTAATCTACATTTTTTAAATTTAATTACAATAAGTCGTCCTTAGCCTGTTAGGAGGTGCTACCCGAAAAAATGACTACTCAGAAAGCTCTGATGATTAAGAAGTCTGAAAAATTGATTTTTTTTTTTTTTTTACAATAAGTTTTTTTGCTAAGCTTTCATTGGTATCTATTCCTTAGGATTCATAACATTAAGGAAGTGATCATCAAAACCATTTTCCATTCTACTTTGTCAAGACTGACTTTTCAGGACAGAATTTTGTGCATCATTTTAGAGTAAATATTTTAGTAATATCTTCCTTATGCAGGCATTGTAATGGACCCATAACTTTAGCAGACATCTTCAGTGGCCAACTAATTAGATTATATCTCCTCCTCAAGAATAAATTCGAATAAACTGTAACATTTGCTTAAACTTAACAGTAAGATGTGATGGAACAGTAATAATGCATTCTGTGCTGCGTATGATATTGGATTTCTTGATAGCTGCAGCAGGTCACTAAACATGCTTGAGTTCAGCTGCTGAATAAAGTTATTGATTTTATAAATCCAAGGTAATGCTTATCCATCTAGAGATTTGTGCATAAATGAAAGTGACCTTATAAGCCTGTCATGAAGACCTCTAGCATGATGTTTTTAATGGAATTTTATGTAAATAAATAGGAGGCAAAGCTTCTAGTTCTTCACAATCTTCAATATTTGACATTGTTGAAAAAATCAGTGATACTTTTCTCAGTATGAAAAAAGGTTTTTACTGAATACATTTCATGTGGTTACACATTTTCGTAGTAAATGCTTTTAAAAGTATTCAGTCACTAACTATCAGCTAAATTCATTCATGTGCTGCTCATTTAGTTTCCGGAATAATCCATTTCAAATGTAGAAAGAAAACAGAGTACTGATTGAATTGTATAGAAGAAACTGCATTCTTTTAGAAAGTAGAGTGTTTACTCTGTGTGGCCATCATATCGGTAAAATGAAGACTGTAAAAGTTGTGCCAAATGCTGTTGATCAGATCAGTATAAAGCCAAAAGATCTGCTTCTGAAATAGCTTCCTCAACCTTCAAAAATCTCAGTAGTGATTTCTGTGGGACTATAGGAATGCAAAATCAATGGTTCTAAGGCTATTTAAAGCCTGTGACTAATGGTGTTTGCCATCCTTGCTCTGAGGTGATGCAGTCATCTGGATTGACAAATGCCGCCACTTCCAATCAATCCATTTTACAGATTTTGATTTTTTTTTTTCTTATTGTATTTTTTCCTAGTATTGAGGCAGAGGATTGTTCCAATATGAACTCAGAGAAAACTGGGAGGTTCCTCTGTTTCAGTAAAACAGATGTAGTCTCTTTGTAACCAAGCTTCCATTTCCAAAAAGAGAATTGGCCTGTAGAACACATAGATGATACCCTAATGAAATTTGTAGTGCATCACTTGCTATGTGGACCCCACTGGCATTTAGGATATGATGTTAAATTTCCACTGAGAAACTCTTCTAAGACACAGTTGACTAGAATGGATAGCACATCATGTGTTCTTCTAGAAAAGCAAGGAAAAATAAAAGGCTAAATCGATGAAGTTTTAGAGTTCTTGACAAAATGCCTGCTTCATATGTGATTAGTAGAAATGACCTATTCATAAACATACTGAAATTATAACACAGAAAAAGCTTGTGCTGAGTGTGCAAAACCTTTTGTCATTCTATAGCTTTAACTACAAATAATTTCAGACATATAATAGATGATATGTAGACTATAATTTGTTTAAGAAATGGGGTACTTTGCCATGTAAGTATTAGTTTTGACCATGAAAAACTGCATATATGAAACAGTGAGGATGTAAATTTCAGAATCATAGTCTCTACCCAGAAGTGCAGATTTTACATTCATTGTCTTGCACTCTATTTTTGCATTTGGTGTTTTTGTTTAGATAGCATAAAATGTAAAGGAGAGTGAAGGATCATTTCACATGTGGAGGAAAAAATATTCCAGGGTGACAAATGCTGACACATTATGCAGTGACAAATGCATAATATAATTATGGAAAACAACATTGCTAAATGAACTAATATAAAGACTTGTTTAGATTACAGTCATGGGTTTCTCTGTACTCCAAAATATATCCTACCTTGCCTTCAGCATTGTAGAATTTCTAAAAGGCAAAATTAGTTCTATTGTAATATAAATATGTAGAATAGTATCTTAATTCTGTAGATTCTTACAGGGGCTAGACACTTGTGTTTCTTTCAGCAAAGTACAATATGTAATGTAGCGAGGAGCGTAATGCAACAATTTTTCTGTTGTCCTTTGGTTTTGTTATTTGTGATTGTAGAACCTTAATATAAAGGATTATTAAATTATTATTAACTATTACTTTTAATTCTATCTTTTCACAACATGTTATAACTGGAATAACTGGAGCTCCAGATCGTTGCTTGCTTTTTTGCCAGCACATTATCTCTGCCATTTATAAAATATGAGTTGAATGTTTACTAAACAGCAGAAACCCAATGCAAGATTTATCCTAGCCTGTCCCTGCCCCACCCTCACTCCAAGGAAGGTTAATTACCAAATGTATGAAAATAACGCCAATCTCTTATGCTTGGTATTAATCTAATACATTTATTATTATTATTATTTCTTTAATAGGTTGATCTGGTGAATATTGGAAGCTCAGATATTGTGGATGGGAATCATAAACTGACCCTTGGTTTGATCTGGAATATAATCCTCCACTGGCAGGTGAGTGGCACCACTGCATAGTTTCCATGAAATATTTTTATTTCACTCATCTTTATTCCATTATTTTTCAGCCACAACCTACAAATTAAACATTGATGTTGTAAGTAATATAAAGTCCTAAACCAGCAGGTTTTATGACACTCTGTTTACACATTATCTAGGATATTAAGGATCTTAAGAAGATAAAGTACGTTTTAGCAGCAGCTGCCTTGACTATAGCTTCACAGCCAAGCATTGCAAGAGAATATATAATACAGCTATTGTAAGAAAAATGAATAGGCGAAGCCAACATAAGTATATAGCTTTCATAATCACTTTCCCTTTAAGAATCTTAAAATGTGACTTCTGTTTTATTTAAATAATTATATTTCTTGCCTTCCACAGCTGACTCCTCCTTCCAAGAAATACTTTGAAAACATTAAAAAGTTGCTTTTCCAACAATTGAAGCAGATATGGGTCATTTAGCTTTTCTTCTCCTTAAAGAGAATGAAGGGTTTATGGTATAGGTCTTGTAGAAACCAACATGCTAGATGAGGATACTTAAGTAAACAAATTCTGAGACAGCAGTAAAATAAACATTCAGAAAGAATTAGCATCTAGATGCTCTGGGTCTGTGTCTTTGTATGAGCCTAGGCTAACAGTCTGTCCATTTGTGCTGGTTCAGTTCCCCAAACAATAATCTAGACTTAGCATTACAAGAAAAGATAGTGGGAAACAGAACCTAAAGGACTTTCTGTTAAAAACTAAACACTAATCAAAAATAATATGTGTATAATTCATCACAATAATCTTTTCTAATTTTACAGGATAAGTTGTAGTGAAAGCAACAGAGACAAGCTGCAAATCATTAAATCACTTCTATGTCTGTCTCACATCCCAATATTCTTAGTTTAATGCCGTAACAGTGTTCTAAATTACTTACTAAGAGCAGATGGAATACGAAACCTATCTGTGCAACTTCTACCAATTATCCTGGAATCACTGTGCTTTAATTTATATGAATTATGGGCTGAGACGACTAGCCATGTTAAAATTCATATTTTGATTAGTTCGTACCTTTTCCTGAAAAAAAAAAAAAAAAA
>VXAV01003202.1:94608-110239 GCA_013399715.1 Alectura lathami
CTGGTTGATTATGTATGCTTTTGGTGCAGTCTGTGCTAGATGGTGCAATCCTGCTTTTGCAAATCCATTCACTTTCCTATTCCAAGAGCTTTCAGTCCTGAGAAGAGTCACCTAGATGTATACCTGCCTGCATTAAAAAAAAAGTTACGAGTTGTGTGGATAGTTGAAGATTTTTTCTACAGATGTAGAGGCAAAAAGCTTTTCCCAGTTTCACATCCTGCAGTCAGGATGACATTAGGATAGAACTGCAATTATATATGACAACAAGACCGCCTCTTAGAAAAATGTCAGTCTCTGTGTAAAATGTAAAAAGGAGAGATAGAAAGAGAGAGAGGTGATGGAAAAAACATGAATGAAATGAACAATGCTTCAGTGCTAGTCAGAGCAGGTATCAGCAATCGAAGTTGTGGAGGCATTGCAGCAGAAAAGATTTCTCTCATTCTTGTCACTCTCATTTCTGTTCAGCAGAGATCTTGTGGCTTTCTGTATCCCCTGTGGTGATTATGTCCTTTCTTATCTGGTCTGTTTTTCAGATTGTTATTAAAAGTTTCACTCAAATTGAACCATAGTTCTGAGCTGAGCACCTGCTGCCTGAGCTCTTTGTGGTACTGAATCTATTACGGTTTCTATTTCTTTGAAGCTGCTGCCCTCTTTCTCACAGTTCTGTGATCTCAGCCTCACTGCTCAATTAACATTTAAACAAAAACAAAACAATATCATTAATTTCTGAATTGTTACACTTGATGAAGAATATCGCTCTTAAGACTGGGAAAAGATTCTATATGGCAGTGTGCAATGCTTTTTTCTTTTTTTAAGAGCAAACCTATTTTCATGAATAGAATGAAAAAAGAATCCAACAAAAATCTTTTGTAAAGGTCACAACAAAAGTCCTGAAAAAGAGCAAAGTAATATGTATATTTATAAGGCAAATATTCCAGAGAGATGTAGTCCACTTAGCCTTCGTTGCAGACCTATTAAAAGCATCAGGCTTCTCCTGCACTTGTTGCACAGCCTGTATTTTAATTGGAATTACCTTTGTATTTTATTCTGAATTATAGCAGTGGAAGCGAAATACTATCAGTCCTGTCATTCCACCTTGAATCAATGAGTCTACTTTGATGGGTGTCTTGAACATCTATGAAAATGTTCTTTAAAGAGTTCTTTAAAATGTGCTTTGAAATAGCTAAGGGGTTTCTGGCTATAAAAAAGTAATGCATGCAGACAGAATACCTGAAATACAGCAGGTGAAAAATACTAAGTCATTCTGTCAGGGTGCTGCCAGGCCCCTATTTGATTGAGCAAAATGAAAAAAAAAAAAAAGCCTTAACTTCATTAGTAACTCCTTCAGATTTGGTCCTTGTTCCCTCCCTCTCTCTGAGGGGCTGGCATCCTGAATCCATGTACTGTTCCAATGATAGTACCATTCCCACCCAGTGCCAGAGCCTTCCATGCAGCCCAAAGTTAGAGGGGCTTTTAGCTCTCAGTGCCTTGGAGTCTTTGACCTTTGCATTCCCCAGACTCAAGGCCCCTCGATGATGCTTCTCCTGCTACCATTCTGTCTGCCATCTCACACCCTTCCTTCACTTTCAGCTGTACCCAACAGCTGGCCCCCTCTGTGCCCACCTGCGAGGTGCCTCAGCCTGGGAGGGGCACAGAGGAGGCCTCCCTGGTGGACAAGGTGGCGGGGCAGGCTCTCTGAGGTCTCTTCCAACCCAAGCCATTCTATGATTCTATGATATGATATGATTCTCCCTGCCAGTGCATTGGGCACTGGCCTGCCACAGAGCCCCCAGTGTTGTGTCTTGGTGTTTCCCTGCAGGGTAACAAGTAGCAGTGTGCCTGTTCTGTTCAGGGCTTTCAGTTTGGCACTTGGAGGTGTGGGAAGTTACCTGTGGTGCTGTCTGTGGTGCCCTTTTCCCCTTACTATTCAAAACTGGTTCTTTTCTTACTGCCATAGTATAGGTCCATGCCCCAGGAAGAGCAAGTATTTCTGTTCTCCACCAGTCAGAGTTTCATATGCCTTAAAGAAAGCTTTGTTTCCTGCCAAGATATACGGCATTAGGAAGGAGTGGTAACAAAGAAATGAATATCTGAGGTCAACTGCCAGCGAGAGACAGAGCCTGCTAGACTCTTTGAAATGGCTGTAGTTTTTGAGCTTGGATGCTGAGGCAGCTTATTTCAGGGTGGAATCCATCCAATAGCTCTTCGGGCTGAGTCTGACATGTCTCAAAGTGCTGTTCTTTCACTGCTCTTTCTGAAGAGCGCATCTTAGCTGAGGAGACTTCAGAAAGCTTCCTTCTAACCTCAGTGCCTGAAACCTGTGCCTTCCCCCTTAGCCACTGAGCTCGCCTCAGGCCAAGCCGTCCCACTGGCATGGTGGCCACAGCAGCACAGGGGGCTGCTGCCCTCCTGGGTGGACGGAAGGAACAGAAGTGCCGGTCGGGGTGCTCAGGAAAACAAGAAGGCTTCTGTTACAGAAGAGGAATTATCTACCATTTCTCACTGAATTTCTCACTAGCAACCTAAACTTTCAGAATTTTAAATGCCTGTGATGCCCCAAGAAACAGTAAAAAATCATGAATTTAGCAGTCTTCTGCAGAGAAATGCAGGAAAATTTGAGTAAAAATATCCACTGTCAAAATAGCAAACTCAACAAGATGAGCTTGAAGCTATTTACTCAGCTGTTTATTGTAGAAATAAATGCAAAATGCTGGGCTGCTTCACTTCAAATCAAACACAAAGCTGTTTGCTTGGGTTGTTAGTAGTTACCTTCTTGACAGCGCATTGCTTTGTTTTCTGGCTAATGCATAGTTTCACAGTTCATTGCTATTTTCTGTTTTGTTAATCTCAATGCAGACATTTGACTTTTTCTTCTATGTTACAAACTTCTGTATTTCTAATTCTTGTTCTAATGCATTCAGCTATCCTTCTTTTGTAAGAATGTTTGTTGTATTTTTCAAATGTTACATTTTACTTGTAATATTCTGATAAACCTGTACTCATAAACACAAGGACATTATAAAAATCCAAAATGAACTATGAAACTGTAGCAAGGATGTTTCTCCATTAGCAATGTCAATATTTCATAGGCTTTCATGTTGTTTAAGTGTGGAACAATAGATGTTACTCTTGAAACTTGTCTTCTTTTTAACATCTGGATTCATGAAAAACAAAATTTTACATTTACATACTTGTGAAGCTTTTTTATATGGAAATGCTAGAGTTCAATCTTCTGGCCTCTTGCTGAATTATGTAAGTCTAATTTAGCAAGTCTCAATAATGAAGATGTTGAAAATATTAACGAAAAATAAAGGATACCCACACAGGCACATAAAGCAAAACTAAATAACATATTTAATACTAAATAACTAATACATAAGTAAGGTATTTAATAATACAGTAAATAATGTATTTAATAATATATTAAATAATGTATTCAATACTTTTCCCAAACTCTTTATTTTCTGTCTTCTGGTATAGAAATGGAGGCAGCTATAGAATGCTGTTATTCTTTTGTAACAGTATTTTATATTCATTGTCATTGTTACAAATTCCAGTGTTAGAACAAAGGCAGGAATATGTCCCAAGAATTTCACAGAGGGTCAGTTTTTCCTCCTCCTTACATCTCAAAAATTAAGAACTTACGAGGTTAATTTTATGCCTGTCTCACAATGAAAAATTGAAGGCACTAATGGTTTTTGGATAGCATGCATTTGAGAAGTAAAAACAAGACATTGTTTTAGTAATTTGTATCTTCATTCAATAATTTATTCAAATGATTGAATTAGTTATTGTCAAACCAGCAACATATCAGACTGGATAATAAACTGGTATCTGCTATTTTTCTACAATATCTTAGTAATTATTATTTTATAGTTGTTTATGCTTTGACATTCTGTATATTGTCTTACAGTTTTTATAATTACAATGTTGTCTATCCTTTTCATGAAGTAGCTTCTGCTCTAGATATTGCTTTCTGACTGATACCAGTTGCTGAACAATTGAAGTGAAGAATTATAAATAAACATTCTGAATAAGTCAATAAGCAAAAACAACAATAAGCAACTTTTTATTTATAGTTAAATTTTGTCTTATAGAATGTTTTAAAAGAACTGCTGTGCTTTCTGAGATATATGGCAAGCACAATGATTTCAAAGGGATTATTTTACAGGAAAATAAATTGTGAACTTCTCTTTCACCAGTAAAGAAGTTGCTAAGAAATACATTAACAGCTACACTGTGTCAAACTCCTGGGAAATATTTTAGAAACCCTCAGAATTAATTGCTCTCTGTAAAGTAATAACTAAAGATTGGTGAGCTTTCTCTGATGAAAGAGGTGTATTAACTATTCATGAAACAAAATTCGAAAACATAAACATATACAGTGTTCCTTTAATACATGCAATGAAATTCACTTTTGATCTAGGTACATGTATGTAGATACAATTCACATGTCTAAGTCAAAAATATTGTCTTGCTTTGCACTGATCTCATTTATTTTACCTTTGTATTTATTTCAGCTCTGTCAATGGAAGAAAAATGCTTTTCCTAACTTTGTCAGTCTTTATCAGTTTTTGCTGTTAGCTAAGGATGTATTTCCAGAGCAAAGAAAACCACAAAGAGAAATGCTTTTCCCATAAATAGTACACACAGATGTGCCTTCTCTACTCGTTCATGGAGCACTTCATGTGACACAGCGATGACTGCACTGAGTGTGTTGGCAGTGGCAACTAACAAGTCAGTGTCGGTTGTTTTTAAGCATTCAGATTTGACTACTGTCATTATACTGTGACATCAAGTATGTTTGGTAGTTACGTAGGAAGTCGTTTTTTAATGCTCATATCTAGGCAACTGAAGATTTGGGTGGTCAAGAAAAGATTCAGATTTTAATGAGGAAGTTCAGACATTGATGAGAGTCTGGCTCTTCTTGCAGGTTAAAGATGTCATGAAAAACATCATGGCTGGACTGCAGCAGACAAACAGTGAAAAGATTCTGCTGAGCTGGGTCCGTCAATCAACCCGAAATTACCCACAGGTCAATGTTATCAATTTCACCAGTAGCTGGTCTGATGGATTGGCTTTCAATGCACTCCTTCACAGTCACAGGTAGGAAAACTATCTTATTGTTTCTGTGAGCTTGTAACAGATGGCTTTAACAGGATGGGTGTATCTATTATGTGGTTTTAGCAGTTGACTGAGTAGATCTTCCAGCATTCTTTTAAATGCTGCCTGCCTGGTTTGACCTGGGCACTGTGTTTGGTGTTGGACTGAATCCCTGTTGCAGAGGAAGAGGGTCTGAGCTTTCCTACATCACAACTGAAGATGCTCAGCTCAGATCGTTTACTGGAATTTCAGTGTATAGCAAGCAGAGAGTCTGAAAGAGCAGCGCAGGCTTGGAAACTTTCAAGAAGAGCAAGGAGTAGATCCAAAATTAAGCCTTTGAGGTTGTCCTAGAGGGAAAAGACTTTTCTTTAGGCACCTAGAAGGGCACAATGTAGTGCTTGTTGAAAGCCTCTTACAGTTGCTGGACTGAAAGGATTTGCCTTGAAAGGACACAGCTGGAGAAAGTAGCCTTTGTTTTCAAAAGCTTATATGTTGTTTCCCAGCTGATTTGAGTATTCTCCCTCTCTCAGTAGTTGACTTGTTCTAGTCTTTGCTGTATGAAACACTGTCTTAAGAGATTCAAAGTCTTCTGTTGTACTTGGATTAAAGAAAAGGCACAAGCCAGTCTGTTTTAAAGGTTTAGCTGGTGTGGTTCTTGGCACTAGTGGTTTCAAAGCAACATTTATTTTCCTATGTGGAAAGCCTCCTGATCTGTCTTTTTGTACTTTTATACCTGTCATCTAAAGAGGATTGACCTGCAAGGTGGTGCTCCAGATTATCACTGAGAGTTGAGTTTTGAGCAGGTAAATGTGTGTGTTGTGTTTAGCAACAGATAACTGGAATTTAAAAAATACTGGTACAAGTCAAGCAATATTTTTTTTTATTTGCTAAAGGCTTAAAATAAAATTTGGCAAAGTACTCCCAAAAGCACGATCAGAGACAATACTCCTTCCAATTCAGCAGTGAAGAGCTGCAGGTATTTCCAGAAGTTTCACTAGCTCATGTAACTGTTTTTGAATGAAACTATGTGATTGAGTGCACTGCTGTCACAGTCCTAAGGGAAGCACTGACAGTCGTTTACAGTCTGTTACAGTGGCTGACTATGCCACTACACTGTTCCAGTCACGGTGTAATTCTAGGCATCTCTTGTTCTGAGTTATTCATACTGTGTATGCCAGGGATCATTGAGTAGATCTGACTAAACTAAGGTTCAGGAACTTTCAATTACAAGTGAGGCATAATCTTAAGTAAGAGTGTATTATACAGTAAAAGATCTTCATATATATCTTTCACCTACATTCAGTATTTATAACGTGAAAAATTGGAATTTGTACCGTTCTGCTGTTGTTTGGCCATTGATGCCATCACACCTTCTTGGTATTGGTGGCAGACTTTTTGTAGGTATTAGGAGAGCTGCATTTGGGCAGCTAAAAAAAAAAAAAACAACCCTAAAATATTCTACACTCAGGTCTTCCTTTCACTTTTGCCTCATGTGCCTCTTATGACAATGGTATTAGGGCAGTTCTGGAGCAGTAGTTCTTATCTTTGTCTGGTACTTCTGTTCCTCACCGGTATGCAAGTTGTCACATGCCTCTTCTTATAGTGGTGTTAGGACAGTTTTCTGCCTTATGTGCCTCTAGTGACAAAGGCGTTAGAGCAGTTGGTTCAGCAGGCTGACCCACTGGGAAGGTTACTTTGTAGGCCTCTTGTTTGGTTTTGTGAACCATCTTTATGTCTGATCAGCTTGTCTGTTATTGTGCAGCCCTATGATCCAGTGCAAGGGAAGTAGTGAGAGTGCATGCCATCATAGAATGGTTTGTGTTGGAAGGGACCTTAGAGATCATCTACTTCCAACCCCCTGCCATGGGCAGGGACACCTCCCACCAGAGCAGGTTGCTCAGAGCCCCATCCAGCCTGGCCTTGAACACTGCCAGGGAGGGGGCAGCCACAGCCTCTCTGGGCAACCTGTTCCAGTGTCTCACCACCCTCACAGGAAAGAATTTCTTCCCAACATCTAGACTAAATCACCTGTCTTCCAGCTTATAGACACTACCCCTTGTCCCGTCGCTACATGCCCTTCTAAAGAGTCCCTCCCCAGCTCTCCTGGAGGCCCCCTTCAGGTACTGGAAGGCTGCTATCAGGTCCCCCTGGAGCCTTCTCTTCCCCAGGCTGAACAACCCCAACTCTCTCAGCCTGCCATCATAGGGGGGGTGCTCCAGCCCTCTGAACGTCTTCATGGCCCTGCTCTGGACCTGCTCCAACAGCTCAATGTCCTTCTTGGTGTTGGGGGCCCCAGAACTGGATGCAGCACTCCAGGTGGGGTCTCACGAGAGCAGAGTAGAGGGGCAGGATCACCTCCCTCGCCCTGCTGGTCACACTTCTCTTGATGCAGCCCAGGATGCGGTTGGCCTTCTGGGCTGCAAGCGCACATGGTTGGCTCATGTTGAGTTTTTCACCAACCGGCACCCCCAAATCCTTCTCTTCAGAGCTGCTTGTCTAGGCCTTGGTAAGCATGGGAAATGGAAAGGTGGGACGGGAAGTGAGAGTGACACCACTTTGCCTGTGGAGTCCACAGTTCTGCCCTCCTAGGTGTAATGTTAAACTGTGTCTTGAGTCTATGCTGGAATAATGTGCTTGGAGATATTCATCTTTAATTGGACTCTAAGAACTTCATGCTTTTCTTTCAGAGTTTGACACATCTACAAAGCTGTCCTGCTTTTGTAGAGGTAATTGTTGTTAATTTGCCAAGGAGAATCAAGCACTTAATTGTATAACAAAAAGCTCATTAACAGGCAGCTAGGATACGTGCAGATAATAGTTACAAGGTGATGACATTCAGAGACATACTCATTTTACTTTGGTAAATATGTGGCAACTATTACATTTGTTACTACTGGGATGGGAATTCAAAATGGTTATATTGTATGGTCAGTAATGCACTTCATTTGTCATATCAAATTGTTGATTTAGATTTGTCTATTAATAACTCATTTCTAGAGTTAATTACTGGCTACATCCTTAGAAAGATGTAGCCTTCTTCAGGCTAATTAATTTTGGAACAGGCATGTGTGTTCTTTCTTTTTGATCATACGTGCATCTTACAGTATTCGTTTTGGATGAAAGCTCATGAGAATGTATATGTATTATTATTTAGGGGATGTAATTAATGCAGTTCAACTCAATCTTTCCCTGGATCTTCCAGGAAATAAAGTTCTGTTTTCGTTATGCTGTGAGCCCTGAGGATGTGAAAACTGAATGCTTGTTGAAGGTTACAGCAAGCCTGACAAATGTAAATTACCTCCAGGCACTTTCCAGATCACTATTCCTTTAAATTACTCTTCAGCAGTTACAAAGAGTTTTTAGTGTGTTAATAATATGATCATTACAAACTACCCTTCATTTAATGTAGATATTACAGTTTACTGAACTGTGATGTTTTAGAATATTTTACAACAGTTTGGTTTTTCCTTCTATATGAAAGTTCACTAAACATTATCAAATACTACAACTAGTTTGAGGGAAAGGGTAGATTTTCTTTCTTTCTTTCTTTCTTTCTTTTTCTTCTTTCTTTCTTTCTGTCTTTCTGTCTTTCTTTCTTTCTGTTTTTCTATCTTTGTCTTTCTTGGCCTGAAACAGGTTTCTGCTTTCCCACAAAAACTATTAAGTAATAATTTCAGAGTAAAGCAGTAAATGCCAGTGCGGGATGGTCCAAGTGCTTTTATATGTTGTAGGTGACTTTCACTGCAAAAGGAACAGTTGAGGATTGGCATCTAGTGCTAACGTCCCTAGAAGGACATCTGTAAATAGCAGGACAGTATCAGATTGTTCCAGCAACAAAAAATCTTGCACCAGAAAATTTCACACATTTTGATTATGTGTCCACCTAACCAGTTCTTAAAAAAGCATTATTTGGCACATAGCAGGCGTGTCTTACTTCAGGACATTGCTAAGGGTATGGAGGAACTAAAAAGTAGCTTGTAGCAGGATTAATGTAGAATATCCTATTCTGAGAGGTCATTTACCCTCTAATCTCTTGGGCCTGTCCATCTGAAGTGGTGCAGCAATTACAATTTACCCATGTGCGAGTCCACCTAAATGGTCAGCAGGCTGGAAGGCACACTGGGGCTGCAGTTCATGCATATCTGACATAACATCAGGATGCACTTTGGATGCATGCTTTGGGAAACAGTATTGTCAAACAGGGCCTCTACCTCACCATATAGGCACAGACTATGTCACTAACTTTCAATAACTACTTTTGTCATTGTTCTTTGGTTAAAATGTTCGTAATGTTCGTGTGTTTTTCTTTTTTTTCTCCCAAACACTCTCTAAACTTAGTTTTTTGATCATTCCCATTGATGATACTTTCTCATTTTGATATGTTCTGTCTCTGTTTCGTAGGTGGTTTGATTATTATCTACCTGAATATAAGAATGCAATTGTCCTGTAGGAATCAGTGCATCACTTTCTTTTTAAAGATGTGACTCCATACTTGTAGATGATTACCTTCACAGACGCTGTGTTACACTGGGGGAGCTAATTTATGTGGACATGAATATCTTTTTGCCTTCCTAAAGCATTGTGTGTACACAGTCCTACTAAGTGGGAAGATGCTATTTTTAACTGAAACACCAGGTTTCTTAAGTCACACAGGAACTCTGTGGTACAGAAAGGAATGAGCAATTCCTATTGCATTTAGTGAGTAATACAGTGCTGCCTCTGCTACATTAGGATACCTCTGGGAATCAAATATATCTCAAAGGGAAAATATTTTTTAAATGCCATAAAATATTTATGCTGAAATTATAATTGGATAGCTAATTAGTGTTGTAGACTCAAAGGCTAAAAGCAACAGTACTCTGGCATTTTAACCACTTTGATTTAATTTTCAGCAAATGAAGGCAGCAAAAGGCCAAAGGTTTAATCACTGAGACATGGTCCTGAGCTGCCTGTTTCCCTGTCAAGGTATCTGATAATGAGATATCCAGATTGTCTCCTCAAAAGTACTACCTAATGCCATTTGGTGCCTGAAATCATTAATCAGAAACTCCATTCTGTCCAGCTCTATAAAATGAGTTCTAGATATCTGAAACAGGCTCTTATTTAGTAGTCCCTGGTTGGGGATGTTAGGTGCCTTCATCCTGCTTAAGCAGCTACCTTGGCACTGTCTAGACAAGACTCTAAGTGTCTGTATGTCATGTCTCATGCAATGCTGTCTTCTATTCAGTGCAATGTTCACCAGTTCTGAGCATTCATTTCTTGCTCGCTACAATTCATGCGCTTCATTCAGTTTTCCTGTAACAGCTGCAAAGCTTAAGTTCTTTTTTACTCATCTTGTGTTTGCTGTCAGAAATCCCACCTAACATTCTGCATAGTGAGCCTGTCTTGAGTGGACGTGAAAAATTACTCCACTGAAGTTTTGTCTCTTGACCAGCAATTAGTGCAGTCCTGTGGGAAACACCAAGCATGCATTCAGATTCCCTGAGGCGTCTCCAAGACTCCTAGATACACTAGTTGTCTTCTTCTGGGCTTTAATCACTAAGCTATTCTGAAAAAGTCTCAGAGGAAATCCTAATGTTCTCTCTAGCCCTGACTCAGTCATTTTTCAGGTGAACCTCTTGCTTAGTGTGTCCTCTATCCTGACTGTCATTGACTTTGCACTTTATGCTCAGTATGCAAGGGACTGAATAGGCCTTCCAGATTCACAATGCAATCAATAAAATACGTGCACTAGGACACTTGGAGGAGCACCCACCTCTATCCTGTAAGAATAAAAGCCTTCTGTAAGAGGCCTTGGCACTTACTTTAGTCACTTTAAAATGCAGATGCCTGCTTCTTAGGTGTCAGTGTCTTGGCTTCATGCCTAAAGTAGACGGTTTGAATGTAAACGTGCCAAAAGGTGCTCAGCACCAGGCTACATGAAGCCCCATGTCCCACGCATCCTCTGCCTCACTAATATTTTGTGGTTTACATACATAGCATGAAAAGCCATCTGAACACAACCACTTTTAACTTAAGCTCATCTGTTTTTCCTGTTTGATTTTGTTTATTCAATTCTTCTTCTCTGTTTTATCTTCCTTTTTTTTTTTTTTTTTTTACCTTTAAATTTGGTCCAGATGTTTTCTTATTTTCCCTGCCTTCCTCTCAGTTTATTTCTCTTTCATTCACTTTTTTTTTTTCCATTGCCTTTTTTCCTCCTTCATTATTGTCCTTACTAATTTAAAATCTTTACTAATTATAAATCTTACTTATTTTATAAATTCTGTCCTTACCTTAATTTTTTCAATAGGAGCCTTTAACAAGCCTTATGCTTTATCTAGAGGTGGAAATATGTGTTACAATTTTAAGTGAGTATTGTCATTAGATACCTGAGAATGCTTTGAGTGGGAAATACATCTGTCTGTATTATTTTTCTTACTTTTCTACATCCTTGCAAAATTCTTCACTTCAAGATTCACTGCCACATGCATCTCAGAGAAAGACTAATTAATTCAAATTCACACGGAAAAAAACATATGAATGAATAAACACTTCTGTAGTACGTAAAGAAACTGATCCCTAGAAATACTGATTATTTTTTCTTCACTGCTTAAAAACTTTTATGTAAGCTTTTAAAAACTTTTTAGTAATTTCCGTATCTGCACTCATGAAAATTTGGCTTTCCATTTTTTGACAAAGATTTATGAAGCAATCTCTGTGAAGTAATTAAAGCAGACTTTGAAGATGCATTTTAAAACTCTGCATCACCGCTAGCGGCTTCAGCTAGGAACAGAACTGTGTTGGAGTGGCTCCAGGGAGATGTTATTGCAGCCTTACAGTACAAGAAGGGGGTTGTATGAAAGAAGCAGGAGTTTTTACTAGAACCTGTAGTGACAGGCAGCAGTTTTAAACTGATAACAGGCAGTTTTAGGTTGGATATAAGGAGGGAATTTTTGATGATGAGAATGATGAGCGAGGCACTGGCACAGGCTGCCCAGAGGAGCTGTGGATACCCCATCCCTGGAGGCGTTCAAGGCCAGGCTGGATGGGCCCTGGGCAGCCTCTCGTGGATGACACCCAGCCCACAGCAGGGGGCTGGAACTGGGTGGGATTTAATGTCCCTCCCAACCCAAACCATTCTGTGATTCTGTGATTACATATTCTATGCATACACATATATATAATTACAGTTGAAGCCTTTAATTCATGCAATGTGTACTGTCCATGATCTTGTCATAAACAAGGTCAGTGCTGTTTGAGCTGATCAGCTAGCAGCTGGCTGGAATTCAACATGTTCTAGTTATTCCTAACTTGTTTTTGAGCATGCATGTGCCTTTATGTTTTCAGGGAGAGGAGTGAACGATCGCTAATTATGTCTGCCTTGCTTTACTGCCTGTCAGATAAGAACCAAACTACAGATGTGAGCATGGATTTCCCCCCCTTTCTACAGTTTGAGAATACAATGAGCAAGTGAAGGCTGAGAATCAGTACTCCATTTGATTTCTTTTCTGTACTTTTTCACACCTGCTTGCCCCTATATTTAAAACTCTTTAGTAAGCCATTAATGGCTGTTGGTAGTAGTTCTGTTCCAATGTTGTTTCATTGTTGTTTTAAGAACTACCACAATCTGTAGTCTTCTAGGCTGTAGTATCACCTGCAGTGATCCTTGGCAGTATTGCCCTGTAAATATACACAGCAAAACATCTTGAGACTTTGTACCAAGAAGCAGACATTTCAAACTGTCATTGTAGCACTCATATTCTAGTGATGGGACTATTGAAGTGTATATACTGAAGCATTCTTTTAACAAACGGAAAATCTCCAGAGTTAAATTACTATTGGAATAGGGAGAGCTTTTTCAGTTTTTTGAGTTAATTTTTTCGGAGCTGAGTTGCTGTACACGGCTATACACTTTGGACTTGAGTTGGAATCTGTGTTGTCATCTTTGTATTTTTATGTTTACTATTATTAAGATTCATAAGACACCTGCCAATGGTTTATTGAAGAGCTCTTGCTACTCTTCTAGTTGTGTCTCAGTTCAATTTTTTGCCATCTCTAGTAAAAAAGAGATGCTGAGAAGGTGGGTGAAATATCCTGTACATAAAATCTTGTATCACCAAACCAATCATGATTATCTGAAGGTAATTTGCTGCTCAGAGCAAGACACATGATTGGAACTTGAAACCAAATGTCTGCAAAAATATTTGGTGTGGAGAAGTAGTCCTTCAGATGCCATTCTTTTCTTTCCTGGTTCTGAAAGCTTTTGTCACTGATCTCTTTACACCATAGTCTCTACAATGTTTGTGCAAGACATCCTTGGAGAGCTTTTTAAGAAAATCATAGTAGATAGCTCTGTGGTTACTACAGTGTTCCCTTAGCTGTGTGAGCTTAGACATTATATAACATATGCAAGCCAAAAAGGGTTCAATTTGGAGAGAATAAAGTGAATATCTTTGCCTGTGGAGTAGGGAGTAATGGGGCAGTGGGTTGACCCCATCCAGCCACTGAGCAGCCGCTTGCTTGCTTTGTGTCCCAGGACAGGGGAGAGAATAGGAAGAGCAAAAGTGAGAAAACTCATGTCAGAATAAGGACAGTTAAATAAATGAAGGAAAGTGGAGGAGAAAAACAAGTGCTGCAAATGCAGTCACTTGCCACCTCCCACAAGCAGGCAGATGCCCACACAGTCTCCAAGCAACAGCTGCCTTGGAGGACAAAACTCCCAGCTCTTTCCTTTACCCCTGGGCAAGCTGGATAGCATGGGGTGTCTGTTCAGCCAGTTGGGGTCCGCTGTCCCGTCTGTGTCCCCTTCCAGCTTCCTGCCCACCTCTGACTTACATGTGGGAACAGAGGGAGGAGAACAGAGAGAGAACAGAGAACAGGAGAACAGAGTGGAGGGAGGAGAAAGCCTCGATGCAGCAGCAATACTGTTCAGCAGTAGCCAAAAAATGAGTGTGTTCTCAACACTGCCTGAACGACAAATCCAAAACACAGCATCATGTGGGCTGCTATGAAGGATGTTAACCCCATCCCAGTCAGATTCAGTACCAGGAGAATGCAAGAAATTGTGCAGACTTGACCTGTCTTTTGGGAAGGCCCCAACCAGTCTCTGAGATCACAGACTTACAACCATGACTAAAAATTGATAATAACCTCTTAAAATTCCTCTTCCATCAGCCTCCTTTCTCCAGCCAAATTTAATATTTTGAAATCTTTCTGCATGTGGAAAGGCAAATTAATGGCAATACTCTATTTATAATTAATATTTAAAAACTTCTGCATAGAGAAACAAAATAGTGTATAACAACTTAATTGTTACTCTGTAAATCACTCTCCTCTCAGATGAAATTGGACAGCAAGGATACATAACTGGGAAATTACTGCTACATAAATATAATTTTTCCTTTGCTCTCTTGAAATTATTACAGTGTGATGGACTTAACGTTTTTGCCATCTATTATAACTATAGGAGGCACTGTTTAAAATGAACTTTTACAATTAATAAGAATGTAAGTAAATCATTCATAACTAATGGCAGTATTGCAACTTGTTTAGATTATGCTTGATTTATCTGTAGGTAAAATTATGTTTGAATGGTTTGTTGTACAACATTGTGTCAAAACCACAAATAGTTTCATTGTTTTTTCTTCATATTGTATGCACATGAATTATTGAACACCTGATTAAACTTGTTTTTCCAAAATGCCTGGTAACAAATTCTGGTCTCCTAATGGATTACTCCTAGATGAAATGCCAAAGATCACACTGCATTAACATTATTTATATGGCAAATTGTGCAACTAATAATACATGGGCTCAGATTATGTGTCTCAGCTGTAATTCAGTCTTGTTGGTTCTGTCCTTTCCTGCAAGCACATTTAAATTGTGCTGTAGGCCTTTGGCTCACATCACCTAAAACCCATGACTGGATTTTTGTACTGGAATTTTGTACTCATCTGAAAACTGTGTGTTTTTCTAAGGGTTTTGGTATGAAAAGTGGCACGTGCAGTTATGCTGCATATGTTCACACATTATGAGATGTTGAACTTTCTGGGCAATTTCAGTCAGACAGAGCAGAGAGCTGGTAATCTCTGCAGCAATTACATTCTTAAACCTGCAGTGAGAAGCGAGAGGCTAGAGAGAGGAGGAAGGCTGCAAAATAAACACAGCAGTTACCTGTTGTGCTTGGCTTGCCACGAGCCAATCTCAGCCACAGCACATCATTCTTCTCACCACACACTGAAAAAGAGAGCGAGCAAACCTACTGCAGGCATTTTGAGCAGTCACAGGACCAGAGGCCTGTGGGTGGAAACAGCTGGAGCGGGGGAGTGAGGTTGTAGGCCGGTGGGACTTAGTGGGGAATATGAAATGTTCTTAATGTGTGGCTGATGGATATGGATGAGTATAAGCTACAAATCTGTTAGAAACCAAATTTAATTAGTTCCAGCACAGGATGGACAAGTTCTTTCATTAAGAAAGTAAAGAAGTAGTAGAGGACACTGATGAATAGTGGTAGAAATGTATAATTTAACACTGAAAAAGAATAAACTGA
>VXAV01003203.1:9757-36325 GCA_013399715.1 Alectura lathami
TTTTAATGTTTTGACTACAAACTTGCTTTCAGAAGGCACACAGGTGTTTTCTTTGCCTTGTAGAAACTAGTGGCAGGTTTGCAGCCCACCACAGACTGCCCAGGCACCATGGGAAGGAAAATCACCCCGCAATGCAGCCTTACCTCTGAATTTCCATGGGTCTGTGTGCTTAAGTCAGATGCTTAATGATTTTTTTAAATGTAGGTTTTGAGTTTGAATAGTCCTTTGAGCACTAAACTGTCTCCTTACTGTTTGGAGGGGATTAAGTTCAGAGTTCATTGTGTTGTCTGTCATTTTAAATAGATTAGATAGTTCAGTTCGGCTCCTACTGGCAGTGTAAAAGTCTCCGTATTTATTGACTGTCTGGAGTCATTATCAAAGCTTCTGAAACAAATCGACACCTTGTAAACAAAAATCCCATTATTTTACTGATCTTGATAAGATTTACATGGTATCTGCCCTTTTTGTTATGATTGATTGAACAGTTAAAGAGATTCTCACTGTAACAAGTTACGTGGCAAGTGATCGCAAATTCAATTAACACATTAAGCTTTACAATGCTTGGAAAACACGAATGTGACCCATCCTCTTCCATTGTCAGGCGTAACCTGTCCTTTTGGGGATCAGGAAAATTCTGATATGAGAAAGATTTCAAATTTTCTTCTAGGAACAAGATCCTCTCAAAGGGAAGATACGGTATTTAAAGTTGGGGATTTATCTTCCGACTACACATACATTCAGAAAGAATATCAAATAAAGGAGCTCAAAGTACTAAAATGTTACATTATGCACATGTAGTAGGAAAGCTGTATACCACTAGACTACAGCTGTATGATTTTTAAATTGTATGTACTATTTTTCAGATAACATTGAAATCAAGTTGAACTAGAGACCTAGAAGTTGAAGAGGCATTCTCAAGAAACGAGAGAAGGGTTTTTATTGTTTCTAAGAAGTGACAAAGCCAAATGTCAGGGCTGGCAACTGGACAGTCCACGTTTGTTACTGTTACCCCAACAAGCAGTCCTGCTGACCGTGCCCCACGACTAGCACTCGGAAGTCAGACGCTACAACTACTGCAGCGCATTTCTGAAATAAGAAGATCCATGATCAAGTTATAAAGCATAACTGACAGGCTGAGCAAGTTTGATTGATTCTGAGGAATTTGGCATCTTTCTTGGAGCCATATCATGGCAATGTTTTTTTTTTTTCCACCATGATAAAGAAGGTAAGTTGAGGTGCTTCAGGAGAGGTGAGACTTTTCTTAAACCTGATGCTCCAGTTGGTTAAAAAAGTGTCTGAATACACAACTTATGAAGAGCACGTCATGTAGGGTTCTGACATAGATCGGTGGTAAAGGAAAGCTGGTTCCTGTTAGATTTCAGCTCCCGTTGTGCAACAAGAAATTTTCTCTGGTGATTCTTCTGTCGAACCTTTGTTTGCTGACAACTGCTAAATACTTGCTACTGCAAATGTTAATAAATCAGTTTGTTGAAACTGTGTATGTTGACACTGCCAAGGTATCCTGTAATCTATGACAAAAGAATCAATAGAAACCCATGAAAACTTTATCGCTGTGGGACAATATTGATTTTTGTCTTAGAAATACTTACTTAGCTCCAAATCATTAAAATCAATGGAAAGTTGCCCATTGTCTTCACTGGGCTGGGGTCAGGTTTCCAGACTGACAATTCTTGATGCAGGTATTGTTTCTTAAGTTTGCAGGTACAGAGCAGAACAGGGTCCTGATCCTTAATGACAATTTCCAGACATGCCTGTGATGCAAATAAGAGCAAGTCCCCCTCTTCAGGAAAGTTAGGGTAAATAATTATCCTCACAACCATTCATTCACCTGCAACTGTATCCCAAGAACGAATTTAGTATAGGTTTACCTCAATAACTCTGTTATACCACTACACAGTTTCTTAGGAAATACAAATCAGAAGGTTTTCATGACAGGCAGTTTGTTTGTCATGATTCTTCAAACCTAAATCCTGCCCTACATGATTTTATTTAAACACAATGCTTTAAGCAGCACCCTTTCCCATTAGAATAATTTCTCAAAGAATTTATAACCTTTGAGGTAAAGGTCTGCATAATGGGATTACAACCATAACAACTACACAATAGCATCATTAAAAGTGCTTCAGTTACATTTACTTTCCTGTTCTTGAATTTATTGCTATACTGTAAAGTCTCTACTCAGGAAAAAAAAAAAAAAAAAAAAAAACATTTAGCTCAATTTATAGAGCTGACTTTGCCCAAGAGAGATTAGAACTAAAATGATTTGAGATAGAATCAAAGAATTCCATCTTTTTAATTAGTCTGTTAAAGGCAGGAGCACCTAATACAAATATTTAACTCTGCTGTTGAGCACTACTGCAGAAGTCATCAAGAGGAAATTTATTGGGAGCTCTTAAGTCACTTGACAATGATTTTCTTGGGTTATGACTTCTCAAATTGCTGTTTATTGCCAATAGCACTACATTTCAACATAAATAGGATTCATGGGATTAGTGCCCTGTCCTGGTAAAGATGTTTAATCTTCACTTTGAATGAGCTATGGTAATTGAACTTCTTTCTTTTTGTGTAAGAAGTGCCTTTAAACAAGGTTGGCTGTTTTATGCACAGTAATGAATCACTAGCTAAAAAACCTTTTTGGTCAGATGCCAGGCTTGCCTTGTTACCTGCTGTTCTCAGTAAATATAATGCATGAGGTGAAGGGTGGGGGGAGGAAAGGAAATTACTACTTAATGTTCTAATAAGAAAGAAGATATTAAGCAATACTGCTTAAAATACTTCCAAATAAATGGGATTAAGCATCATAAAGAAAAATATCCTTCACCCCTCTCTAAGGTAACTAGCTCAAATCCAGCCAGTTTAGTGTTTAAAATGTCATTTGAATATTTTTATTTTTAATGAGTTTTATAAATTCTCTATTTTTGTGAATGGAGTGAAGCACAGAAAACCTTAACAGAGAGCTGGAGACTGGATTACCTCCCAGTTTTAGGGGTTCAATTCATCCAAAACTTTCCTTTCAAGAAGGAGTTGAAGAATGTTCATGATCCACATTGGGATTTGCTTTGTCAGAGCCTAGACAATTTTAAACTTCCAGGAAAATAAGGGACCCAGGTTTCCTGCCTGTTACTTCATTATTCCTTGTGGCTGCAAGATAACAAGCATTTTAAAGTACCACACGCTTCTTACAATTAGAGAATTTTCAAGTCCCACACCATAGGCAGTCAAAACCTTCGGGATGGGCTTGGGAGCATTTTTCGCTGAGCCTTTCACTTCTCTTTTCTTGGCCACAGGGGTCATTGCAGCACTGTTTGCAGGCTGGTTTCCCGAGAGGATGAACACACCATGCCTCCCAGCACAAATTTTCCTTTAGGGAGGTATGCCTTTTAAAGTGGGGGGAAATTAAATGGGGCAAATGATGCTGTTTTAACAATTGCTCTTTTCAGCTCGTGCATTATGGAACCTTGTTTTTATATCTTTGACTTACCTTGCACTCAGAGTACAGTGACTCTTACTTCCATATGGCATCAGAGGCTACACCTGTACTAGGAAACTAACCACGCCTGGGATTTTTCTGTAGTCCTGTGAGCAAACGGCACAGCACAGCTCCTACCCACATGGCCAGACAGTCTCCTGCTGCATGACAAGATGGCTTCATCCTTCCTGATGTCTGGGGACCAGGTGGTGACTTCCACCATGCCCCAAGATGTGCTCGGGCATTGTGATGGGGACAGCTGGTTGTTAGGGGCAAAATACCAGAAGAGATGGCAGCCAATAAGACAAAGCGGACACTGCAGCCCTGTGCCTGCTGGAAAAGCCAAGCCTCCACAGTTGTCCCCGCTGCACAGCCCCAGGCCTGGGCAGGGGGCGCCATGGGTGAGGGTCTGGAAATTGGGCGTATTTCACAGGCTGAAAGTCTTGGCAATATCCAATGCATGTTCCCTGCTGGGTCTCTTCCTAGAAGTTCTCATTTTGTACCCGAGGACAAGTTCTCATTTTTTCATACTGAAAAAAAAAGAATTTTTGGTCACTTCTGATTTTGATCATGAGGAACAATGATGTAATGACTTCTGATTTTGCACAACTGCCAGGAAGCTGCCAAACAACTTTTGGGTGCCTTTAGAAGTGTTTCTTCTCACATCTAATGCTCCCTAAAGTTAACATGCAAGCTCATCAACATTAAGGCACTAGATGCAAATAAAAGTATTCATCATCCCTTTCTTCTTTTGGGAAATGATCTCACCTCCTTCTCCCTTGTTTTAATTCATGGATTTTGAGACAGTGGAATTCACATTTGCAGGTCAATAATTTGATTTGGTTAATTCTTTTTAATTCTGGATTTTCTCAGGAGGGCTACATGGAAGCACTTTATGAAACTCCGTGGATTTTCACAACCAGGCTAGAGTGTGTACATGGAGCAGATCTCTTTCAGACAAGATCATAACTGTTCCACTCTGCTATAGCCCCTCACAGGTAACTAGCGGACATATGATTTTAATGTCCTGCTTGAGTACAGTTCTGCTAGGGGACACAGCTTGTATCTCATATCTGGAGGAAAACAAAAGAAAGTTCTACACTGAACACAATATAGCATAACAAAAGGCAATAACATCTTTCTGGCTGATACACTTTGTGTCTATTTTCTACTAAGGTCATGGTAAAGCACACTTCATGAGATGTTCCTCACTGGATTTGCTAGTTAATTTTAGAGTCAAAGTAGCCAGTCATCCATTGACTAGTGCCAAGAATTCCGAGGTGTGGATTACAAGTACTCTATCCTTATAGCATTTATACAGTTAACCAAGACTAACCTATACACCCAGACACTTATGGTTAAAGTGCTAGGAGGTCAGAGGTTACTAGACACTCCCAATTTCTAAATGTCTAGACAGACTGTAAAGAAAGGAGTGTATAGGAGAGTCATGGCTTTTACAGAGCCAAGAGCATCCTACTTACAAGCTAAAAGTCCAGAGATCTACTCCAATTTGAGAAGAACCACTACTATCACCACCATGTCCCAAAAAGGCTCTTTAAAAGTGTGCAACTAAATTTGAAATCTTTAAAGTTGTTTTGTATTCAATATTGAACCCTCTCTAATAAAAGTCATCCACTACTTAACCCAATAGAGCTATTCTGAAAACTGTGCTGAGATAACACATCCTATCACACCCAGTAACAGCTTGCATATGTTTTCAAAAGCTTGTGTCAGTTATACACAATGTCAACAACACAGTAACCAGTAATCATGCCTGCCTTTGGCAAACATTCTTTTAAGAACTATAAACGTACCAGACACTGCAGGCTACATCTTCTTACCCCAACTACTTTACTTACCCAGCTGCTGGATTTCTTAGAATTTCCAAAGCAGCCATCAGCTGTTCCGGTTTCTAATCTGTGTACATATAATAAAAAAATACATATTTTTATGTCCAATCATCTTCGAATTCAAAACAACTCTTCACTCATTCTTAGAACATACTAAGATGCAAATGCCTTTGAGGTCAACTTCAGATGTTCTTTCTGGTTGTAAATGGTCTTTTTGAAGATCATTTAATGTAAAAGCACAGAATACCATGAAAAAATAAAAGTAGAATAACAACGTATCTGTGTCATCATAATATATTTACATAGGTATGTAGTTATGATTCAAAAGACAACTCCCTCATTGAGTAATGACAAAGAATAATGTCTGTCTTTCAGAGAGCATAGAGCTACTTAAAAAAAATAGAGCTGCCATTTTCTTGAGGGTAAACATCACTTCGTGATGTTTTCAGAGCATTTTATACTTGTCGTTTTTGAGCATGCATCTGACAGCTGCTCAGGCAACTGTGGTGAAATTTTTCCCGAAAATCCATTGTTGTACAAATTACTTGTAATGCTTTCTTTTACAGTGCATTTTGCCAAGTACTATGCTGCAAGTAGTTTTATCTACATGGCAAGTGCAACAAAATCAGAATAAAACATTTCTTTTTTTGTACTTTGAAACTTTTTTTGTCCCTTGAAAAATTTGACTCATGAAATCTTGTAACTTATTCAAACAGCCAAGTCATGCAAAGGGATGATGTGTTATTCACTTGTTATCAATACTTACTGTCTACAAAGATACAGTAAGCTGTATCATTGCCCCTTAATATATTTTGACTGAAGAAGCATCGTGGGACTTGATGTGGTCTTAACATAATACCTGAAGGTTCTTGTGGCATTGGAGAATCCTCATCAGCACCTGGCCACATGCTACACTTATTCTACACATTTTTGTAAACAGTCTGAAGAAGAAAATGCCTTTCATTAAGAAGGCAAGTGAATTGATTCACCGTTTCCTAGCCGAAAAAGCAGTCTTCAAATCATTAACTGGAGCTGATTAGTCCTGTGGCTGCCCTTCAGATGAAGTCAATCCTCGCAAACACACAGCTCTTGTGCATTTGAGAATACAGTTTTGTATGTGAAGAAGGATCAGAGTGGGTCACCAGGAACTGAATGTGAGAGATGCTAAGTTGATCCATGGGGCTTAGTCAAAGCTAAATCCTTCCTGCCCTGCTCAAGTACAGAGCCACATATATGGTATGAACATCACTGCTCAATAATTCACACTGCTAAATAAAAGCATGACTATGTTTATTGTGAAATACTTGCTTTTAAAAGGAAAAAAAATTGTTATGAATATGTTAGTGAGAATAGTAAGCCTTCAGTGACTCCCTGTAAAAGCACCACTGAAGACGGGCTGTCCTACACATCACATTGCGGGTTAGCTGGTCAGCAACACTGCCACAGCAGGTACACCCAGAGCTGCTTGAGACTGTGATAATGTAAGCAACCAGCTTACAAACACAACAGCTTGCTCTCCACTAGGTTTAAACACAATAAAAATAATGATTTAGGAAACAAAAACAAATCCAACGCTTATTTAAATGTGACAGAATTTTGTTGTTATTCTAAAAGAGCACGTGCTCACAAAAAACTCAAAATGATCACCATAGCATCTGAGTATCACAGAACCACAAATGAACTTACTGCTGCCCTCTTTGGTAAGGAAATATGGATTGTTTCACAGGTGGGATATTGAAGCATAGACTTACTTTACTAAATGACTTCCCAAGGCAGAGAATTGAATCCATGTTTCCTAAATCCCAGCTCAGAACCTTCAACAGAAGAACATGCATCCTCTGCAGAAATGAGTACCCTAGTTTATTTCTGGTACTTCCAGGTTCTGATGGGTCTGGAAGTATTCCAACAAAATAAGGAAGTGGGAAAGAGTGTGAAAAATGAAACAAATACAAGTGTAACCAAACTTTTTACAGCCTCAAACTTGGTTTGAATTGAGAACAAGTCTCTATAATTTTTTTCAAAGCAAATCAATGTCTGCATAAAAGTCTGTGAGTTGTGATCTGAATCTCCTTTTAAAAGTAGGTTAATAAATATACCTAAAAATACAAAAGAGAATAAAGCAATTATGAAAGTCAGACCCTTACGGTTCAATTTTATGGCTGAGTATAGTCTTATGGAGAACTTCATGCCTAAGGTTGGATTCGCTGCCCAGGACACAAACATCCTGATCCTTCCCTAAACTGGACCAAGGAATGAGAATGGGAGAAAATGAATTGTTTTCCAGAGCAGTACCATCATGACTTTGTAAACTTTGTTGTTGTTCTGAGCAGCTAAAGCTTGTCTCAGAGTCGTTAATGCAAAACAGACAGTGTGAGATTGTGGATCCACTATTAGACTATGTGATTGGGTAAGTTCTACTTGATCAGGCATAGAAATCACGGTCACAAACTTCTTGGCTAATCAGCTATGTTTATTCCATCAAGAAAAAAAAAATAATATGAACTTGAAGAAAGACTGTATGTAACGTTTTGTGTCATGGAGCCCTGCGTTTCCCTGAAAACAGATTTACCATCTACTGAAAACACAGCCAGAAATTTACACAGTTTGTATAGAAGCTTGTCTGCATCCTACACTGTAATTGCTTCAGCTTCCAGAAGGTGACAATTTGCCAAGGTAGGTGTTGTTTTTCAGTTTAGCACCAGGTTCCCAACAAGATGAAAACAACCCAACAAGATGAAAACAGCTTGTGGTAAATATAATAGCTGGCAGCCTGAACAATAGCAATTAGGACAACAGCCTAAATCCTGTGGTGTCTCTACAAATGTGTGAACCATCTTGCTAGTCTGCTGATAAAAAGTTTAAACTAACATGCATTAGCATCCCTAGGAGCCCTAGAGCAGCCCCAAGCCCAAAAATTGTTAAACTGGTGTTTTTTCAGCCTGGCTGACTTCAGCTGGATTTAAACAGAATTTTAAAGCTGATATCATCTGATGTGCTTTCCTGAGCAGGGACACAAGAGCACTTAATCAGGGCTAAAAGTGTGTAGTTTGGGGTGAGGGGGGGAGGGCAGAGAGGTCTGGGGAAAGGAGAGATAGAGAGACAGAAAAAATGGACAGAAGAAATTATATTTAAAAGTCTCATAATAACTGGAAAAGTGAATCTACTAATTCAATTCATTCAACTTTTCATGCTCACTAGAGCCCATAAGCTATAGACGGTCAAGACCCTCAGAGACTCATAGATGCTTCAGACATCTCCAATGGCACATACGATACCATCACCTACTTGAACATTTGATTTTTTATACATACCATGTATATATTAATTAGTGCAGGTAAGAAAAACATCTAGATTAAAAACATCAAGATTAACCAACTTTGTCTAGACAGTAACTGCCAACGCCCCCTTTTCATCCACCACTCCACCCCCAAAAAAAAGCCAGCTGAGTGCACTTTTAGGATGGTGTGAGGTTCCACAAAGCAGAACTATGCAAAACTTCCAGTTTTCACAGTGCAAGTGTATACGTGTGAAGTGCTACACGGCTGATTAGTATCTATAAACTTGACTCAGAGCACTGATTATCCATATTGACTAATAAAAGGCAGTTTCTCTCCACTATCACAGTGAAAATAGAAGTATTTCTTATGAGGAAACAGCACACATTTTCCTTCTGCAAAATACTGTTATTTTCAAAGTATTTTGGATCTGCATGACAGTTTTTGAGGTAGAATCCTGAGTTTCATTTTTGCTATGCAATCAAATTGAAAGAGAAGGGGAAGAAAGTTCAGCTTCAGCTTTAAAAAAAAAAAAAAAAAAAAAAAATCTTCACTTCTGAGAGATTTCTTGTTTCTTGTTTTTGCAACAAGTCTCTGACAATGCTCGAAAATAAAGCACATAGCAACGTGTCCTACAATTTCCAAAGTCTTCTTAGCTTCACAGAGTGACTGGTAGGGCCTACACAACCCTCCTGTGGAAAAGGTGGTGGGAGGCAGGAACTGACTGCAGGAAGACACAACAAAACGCCTCTCAGGGTTTCCTTGGCATAGCGAGGCAGGCTGGACACCAGCGGAATGAGAAATTGATTATTTCAGCTCTGAAGGACTGACAGGAAAGGGTCTGCCAAAAGCTCCCCTCATCCCTACAGGTTCGGCCTCAGCGGCCCCTTCCTTCGTTGGGACACCTCAGCTCCCACCAGGTCACACCACTGACTGGCTCCCCAGCAGCTGCTTGATGGCATTTAGAGTAGTCTCTTAGTCACATTCGTCAGCCCATACAGCATTTAAAATGGGGAAAAAACAGTCTTTGCCCATGGTCTATTAATAACATGTTATTTCACAAGTAAGAAATGAGACATCAAGAGAGTAGACATTGTTTAATGCTGAATAATTAAAACATTTTCCTTTCTATAGTATTAGGGGATTTTAGTAAATGGAGAGCATGTTATGTCATGGATCTGAGGGCAGATACCAGCATAAAATTTATGTTCTCTATTTTGCAATGGTCATATGGCTAAAACATGCACCCAGAGCATGCGTGGGAAGGGGCAGAAACATACCCGCAGCTGCAGCTTCCCTGACTGGCAAGAAGGTATCAGGCTCCGCAACAGACAGACATTTATCAGCTTCTGTGAAAGCAACTTGTGTTGAGTAAAAGGGCCAATACAGTCAGGTCAGATACCACACAGGGCGTGGAAGAGGGTGGTATTGAAACCCAGAGTCAGCGCAGAGGAGCTGTTATTCAGAGGAGAAGTATTGTTACACAGTTTGAATAGGCTTCCTGTGGCTGCCCATGAAGACTAACATCTGGCAAGGCAGCCTGATGTACTGAAGAGGGAACTCCTTTATCAGGGCCACAGAAAATAGAAACAACCACGAAGGTGGGAGAGCAGGTTCATAAACCCTAGCCAAGCTCTTGTAGAAACTTCTGTTCTTGTTACAGTCTTGGACACCAGACCCTAAGATTATTTGACACAATTGTATGGATAACCATCTGTCATTTCAGATTTGCTCAAGCAATGGCTTGCTTAAAACATATGGATTCAGAACTGTAGAGTATGTTTTTATAATGCAAGCAGGTATCACAGTAGTTTACACCAAATGAATCACAGGTTTGGTTTTTTTTTTAATTGCAAGGTAATATTCTGGTTTTCACCATAGTTTACATAGTAAAAAACAGGCAAACCATGTCACTTTTTAAAAAAAAGTGATACATTTAAAAACAAGAAGTGAAACAGTGCAGATACCTGAAACTACACCAATTCTGCTAGCTCTGCTACACTACCAACAGAAATAGTTCTGTCCTGTTTAGATAGACTTTGTTTTGCTACATGACTGCATATGCAGCGAAGTGATATCAAGTCCTGAGGGTCCACTCCTTTGATGAGTTAAGCACACAAAGGCCCACATTTTGATGCAATCTGATATCATATATTTAAGTCCTAGACAAACTGCAACTGTGAGGAAGTGATAAACAGAACTTCCTGCACAAAGCTGCCTGAGATAACACTTTCCATGGACTGGAAAAAAAGAGACATGATTGCTACAGAACTAAAAGGGAACTGTTCTGCTCTTAATAAATAACCCTTTCTTTTTCACGTGGCTATTGCAAAAGCCAAGGCACAAATGACTAAGATTCAGTAAGCAGCCGAGCGGTGCTACTCACACATTTCTGAAATTATTCTTTGAGGAACTACAGCAAGTTCTTTGCTCTTCAGAGATGTATTCTCCTGAAAGCTCTTATGCTGCAACTAGATCTTTTCAACTCAACCTCGAGCTAATAATACTTTTATTTCCATTTTAAAAAGAAATCTCTAAAGAAAGCTAAACACAAAATATTTACTCAAATGGAAGAATAAGGAGCAACTGTTAAAAGAATAAGGCTAAGTTGCTTCCAATGAGGGAAAAATCCTGTAGAAAGCATGGTTAGTTGCTTATCATGGAGTTTCCTCTCATTTTTCACCAATGTCAATGCAAACTCCAATAAATTTAATATATTCATAATTATTTTGAGTTTACTTGGTGAATATTTGAGCAGCCAAATTTTCCTCATAGTAGAGCTTGTGGGGGAAATGAACTTCAAATGCAAGTACTTAACACATGCAAAAACATTTTTAATTTGAATTAAAATTTTTAATTTGAATTAGAAATGTTTTAAGTGTTGTGGTGTTTCTTAAAATGTAAACTGACTGACAAAGTAGAAATCCATGGAAGTTAAAGGTCCAAAACACATGCTATTTCTAGTGCAGAATATTACAAATTCATAAGAGAAAAAAAAAATAAACACTTTTGAAATAGCTACGTTCATCATCAAAAAACTGAAGAAAATCACTGAAGCACAAATCTCTGAAGCCCCTGTGAGATTCCGCAGGGATTTCTACAGTAGCTCGCCTATTACACAGACTTTTACTCTAACCTCTTGCAGTGAGGTCCTTGAACCAGCCCCGCAACTGGGTCCTCATTCTGAGAGAGCAGAAGGCCTCCAGACTCATGACATTACAGCCTGATCTGGTATAAAGAAAGGGTCTTTAAAAACTTTTGCCTTGGAACCATTATTCTTTCTCTCTCATTCTTTCCTGTGCATGGCTGGCTGTATTTTCAGCTCATATTGTTTTTTGAGAAGCACAGACCACGTAACCAGTCAGGAGAGAAGCAACTGTAGTATATTAAAAAGCAATCAAGCGCTACCAGTTGTTGAAGAGTCTTAAAACTTCTGCTTCTGTTGCAGATTTATGAAGTAATAGGGGAAACACAATGACAGATTAATTTAATGCAACAGCTCTGTGGTGATATTCCCAGAGATCTGCCCTGCACTGTGTTTCTTAACACATAAACAGACCTAACAACAGCATTTCTTCTGATCCCTTTGGCCCCCGCAATATTGTGGATCAAACCTAAACCTGACCACGAAACATGCACTGAGCTTACAAACAGGGCACTGTTGAAGACACCATTAGCATGCCTTTGCTGAGCCCCAGTAATCCAAGCTGCATAGTGCTCCAAATTATTCTGCCAAGTACCTATTTATTTTAAAGAATCTAGCACTCTTTATGATTGGATAAATTTCACAAATGTGCACTACAGCACAGACACAGCAATCTGTGTGTCAGGCAGGAAGGAGAAGAGGAGAATCAGATTTGTCTCTGAAGAAATTGAAACTGGGAACACAGCCCAGCAACTGCTGACGACTATTCAGTGAGAGATGTGTTGGAGAAAACACCAGGCCCTAAACTGTGGTCTTTCACACCCTCAGTAAGTTCACCATAACAGGAGCTAGCAATGATCATTTTTCTGGATAGCCTCTTTGTCATACACTTGAGTAAAGAACAAAATGCTATGGCTGACTACAGGCTTCTTACGCTTAAAGAGGGGAAAAACTGTCATGGTGACAGCAACAGGTAATAAATCAGTAAACATACAAATGAGAAAATAAACACATTTGCCAGTTTTTTCCTACTTTCATTGTTTCTACAATATCCTGCAAATAATGAGGTCATTTGTAAATTAACTCAAAATTGATTGTTTTACCTTTAATCTTATATATTTGCCACTTTTACTGTGAGAATTTGTACATTCCCACCCACCAGAGTGATTCCTCCAGCAGGTGAATTAATGTAATCTGTTAGATGGTGATGCGTGTTTTTCAAGTGTGAGATGCAATTGAATAATGGTTACTGAAATTACTTCATGAGGCGGTGGGCTGCTTGCTCACTTGAGAATTATGGTAGAAAATTATTGAACAAATATTTTATCATTATCAGAAAGTTTCATTCCCATTAGGCTAAGTTATCTTGAAAGCAACATTTAGTGCAACATTTGAGTAACTCATTTATTGTTACTTAGATAGCCTGCTGATAAGCACCTTAGAAACAAACTAGAATAGGCAATAGACCAAACCAGAAGTAACAAATGTTCTCAGTCTCCTCCTCTTTTAGTATGAATACAATTCAAAGTCTTCACCATGGCAGTAATCTCTTAATGGGCTTGAGCTCCTCATCTTGACTATGAATGAATTACCAATCTTTCAATTGCAAAAACAAGTCTGCAAAGCAGACACTGGTGACTACACAAAGAGTGCTCATCTGATGTGAATCAGTGGACAGAGAAGACTTTTGCGTCAGCAACTGATTCTTAAAACAAATAAAATGTCACTTAAATAGTGTAAAGAAAACAAACAAAAAACAATTTGATTTTTAGCGTTGCGAATGGGACCCTGTGCCAAATTTGCTCTGCATAACAAGACTCAAGAATCTTCTCCCGGGAATGTTTACCTTGTGCTTCTATCCAGGCCTCATATTTGCTTTGAATTGTGACAACAGTTTGACTGTTTTCATGTTAAAAGCTTCCTGCCTTTGTCATGAAAGGAGCTTTTCATCAATATCTGTAGACAACAGTCAAAACAGGAATTCAGGAATACTGCTGCAAACTTTACGAGACCCTACCTGGAAATGCCATCACTTGCTGGTACCCTGAACCCTACAGGGAGGGAAGCAAGACAGCAAGGGGACCCAAATCACACTACTGCAGCTCACCTGGAAGAAGGCAGGGGCTGAGCAGGAGGTGCCGCATGAGTTTGAAAGCAAAAGAACAAAGAGGGACAGAGAGAAGAGGGACCTAGGGTGGAAGGACAGGTGTAGAAGGCTCTGCCTGGATGTCTCTTGGAAATATCTGTCTCTCTCCCCAGCCCATTTTGGTCAGCATTTGTAGCTATAAACTTTTTTGCTTTGGGTATAATCTGATTGAGGATTTCAGAATGAGCTTCGATATCTGTACCACCAATTTTAGTTGCACGTTTCAGAGCTGCTGTGGGGGAAGTGCTAACAATGCAAAGCCAGCTGTGCTATCAGTTACAGAAGATGTTTATGCATTTTAAACTTAAATACTACTCGTTTTCTGATATGACAGATTAAGAACTTTGAAAAGCACACCCAGATCATACTATGGTGTGAAAAAATAACCACTACAAAATATTTTGAAGAGGTTTTTATGTACATAACATTCACATGTATATGTATTTGTGCAATGAGATTTTCACAACTGAAATTCGTCTGAGTTTTGATATTTCATATTTAACACTGCAGAGTAGTTTACAATTTTCACCACTCCCAAGTCAAATAAATTATTTATATTGAAGAAAATTGGAATAAAATACCCTCCACCTATGAGAAATTCTGCTTAAAGACTATGCACAAGACTGAAACAATAACTGATCAGACGAAAGTCAGTGTCTTTCCCTGTAAGAACTTGTTACCTCAAAACTTTAGAGCAATGAAGAGAAATCTGAAAGTATGATTCGCTTTTCAGATTGTTTTAGATGAGTAACGAATAGACCAAGCTTCCTTTTTTTCAGAGCGTAGTCAAACAGTGATCATGCAAAGTGCACAATTCTAAACAGCTAATTAAACAGCAACCCCACATCTTTACAGCTGAATAAGCTGCTTTTAAAAAAAGCCAGAAACTGTAACTGTGCCTTGTGTACAACTTTTAAAAAAAAAAAAAAACACAAAACATGATCAGCTACTCTAGTGATTCACCTCTTAACACATTTTGCCTGTGCAAATAGCCACCATCTACAGCATTCAATGTATTTTTCTATCGGAACAGATTCCATCTGAAGCTCTCAGGGGAGGTGCTCTGTTTCCTAATGCAAACTATCAAGAATGCAAAAGAATAATGCTAACAACTGCAATAGAGCTTGGCTCTCCAGTATCTTCATTCAGGATGAAAGCCTAAACTAATTACATCATACCATAGAAAGAAGAAAATCTTACCCTTTTTTGAGTTGAGCATGCTTTATTCCAGCAGATATGTTCCCTTTTAAGTAAGATTCACATACTTTGGGAGACATGCCAGCATCTCCTGCTAACTACAATATAAAAGACAGCTTTTGAACACTGTTCTTGAATTAAGCTCAACACCTAGGATTATCTAATTCCAGCAGTTTTAGGAAAGCTACTCATCACAGCAGAGAACTATTCTCCAAAATCAATACATTTCTCTATAATTCATAAACAATGATTCTGAGAGAGTTACTACAGATTTACTCTGGTACAACCAAAAGCAGCAGCAGGTATTATTTTAATGCCTATTTGAAAAGTTCAGGGATCCTCTGGACACTCATCTGTCAAGCATCATTTCTGTAAAGTGTAGTGAAAAAGCTAACAAATGTTGCTATAAGAGTCATCTTCATGTAGGGTTTTTTTTTTTTTTGTTTTTTTTTTTTTTTTTTTTTACCTGGAGAGAACCTGAACTAAAACAATTCTCATTCAAGCACCACATTAGTCCGGTCACAGAAGGTTTGTCCCTCAACAATGCAATTAAATGCCTTTAGCTGCTCCTTACACACGCTAATGGATGCACTTAACCATGGAAAAACAGCCAGTGATGCCCAGGAACTGTTTCAGCAGGAGCAAGACCCAAATTTTTATTTTTTAATCAGACATGGAACTGATTTCTCTTTTCAGTTCCCTTTAAGAAAACTTCTGGATTACTCCTACTTCATTAGGGAATGTTCTTTAACATCTTATTTGGATGCTTTCTTATTAAACCTGTGATAACAATTTCATTTTCAGAAACCTCTTAGCGTTTAATTTTCTGTCCACATTTGCATAGTTTAGTGGTGCATTACTTTATGATGCATGTTGCCCATTACTGTTGGAATATACAATAAAAAAATAATCGAAACATGAAAGCATAAGGTGGTTTAATAATAATAATAAAAGATAATGCAATGACTTTCACATATTTTATGACAGAAATACCACTTTGTGTAATGGGAACTAACATCAGATTTGTACTTCATCAGCAAGCAATGCTGACTCAAGTACTTAGCATGTATTACTGTGTTATCTGGGAGTGGGATCCTCAGCAGTAGAGAAAACTGTGAGACATTCTTGAGACTGTTTAAACTTACTTTACTATGTCTCCAGGGTGTTAAGTGAAGTCTGTCACTACCCCAGAAAAGTTCTTTAACTCCTTGGCTTTCACAAACTTATATATCCCCCTTATCTGCCATTTCACTTGAGGACTGCAGAAGACCTCAGCTGAGCCATAGTGGTTAATGAGTTTATGCAGAGCACAGGGACGAGGTGCCAAGCTCGCTCTTACCCTGGAAAGCCATTTCTCAGGTGTGGATACAAACATGACAGTGTCAGTGCATAAGCTGGGCATGGTCCTTCTGCTAGTTCAAGCCATTCCACCAAAAAGATGGACAACAGGATTCCTGCAAATCACTGTTTCCTGAGCGTGGTAGGTCACTGATTTTCAGGTAACCCATAACTTTAATTGCAGGTAAAAGTTTGATGTTAAGGTTAACAGAAATATCATGAGGTTATGTACCTCAAAGGGTCACTGAGGTTGCTTACCTTTACCTGGAAAAGCACTGCTGAAACCTGGCTTTTCCAAAAATCTTAGCTAAAGTAAACACATGGGCAGCCCTGCCACGGCTTAGATGCTTGCTCTTACTGCATCTCTCTAAGAGCGAGCAGTCATGAAATCATGTCACCAGTTAGATCAGGGAACTTCAGCTGAAAATAAACCTTAAAAAAAAAAAAAAAAACACCAAAATGATTAGTTTTCACAAAGCATATGGGAACAATGACTGGGGAAAGAAGGGCCAGAAAAACCCTTTCGGCAGCAACCTGCCTAAAAGCGATGGTGGAGCCATTGGGAGGGGACTGCGAGCTGCCACAGACTAGGAGGAGTATTTGCAAGAATTTAAAACTGGGCTGTTTAGAAATAGTATATTGGCCTTATGCTTCTATGCTGCCTCCTGCTGAGGATGCTAAAGAGCTCAACAAAGCTCACAAACAGCAGCTTGGTAGGTATTATCACTCCTGTTTTACAGGAATGAGGATAAGAGCAGAGCTTGGGTCATTAATGCAAAACAAAAAGCAAGTTAGTGGAAAAGAGAAGGTGGGGGGAAAAAAAAAAAAAACACTGATCCTTGATTCCCACCACTATGTTAATTAATAAATCAATTGTGACCAGCATGCGGAACATTAAGAAATGTCCCCCGAGTATTAGCTAGCGATTAGGCAAATGAGCAGCTGCGTAGCCACACCAGTTCATGCACGGCTGCACAGAGCAGCACACCACGCAGGAGCGGGACCAGCGGGGCTGTGCATCACGCTGGGATACGTGGCCTGCAAGCCTAGAGAGAACAAGTCAATAACAGACAAGGGCAGGCAACTCGGGAAAGACACGAGATAGGAATTAGACATCGATACCAAACCAAATGATTTTAATAGCAGGTGCTTAAAGGTGCAGGGTGTTTATGACCCTGCACAGGATCTTGCTGGTCATGAGATACAGGAGTGAGCCACCAGCTACTGCGTGGTCCCTAGCAAGTCAGTGAGAGTGCATATAGCCCCAAGTGCCTACTGTTAAGTAACACCCCTCCCAGGTGGGAGGGAAAAAAGAGAATACCAACCAACTAAAATGCTATTGGAGGAGGAGGAAGAGGTATTTTATTTTGCTCCATTTTGAAAACACACATTACATAAGGGTAAAAAGATCTTCTCCCCTTCTTCAGATCTTGTATGAAGTCATGCAAAAATTTATGTTGCAGCCTCTGATAATCCTTTGAGCTTTATACAGGGAAGCAGAGCACTGTTTTCACCACAAAGTAGCAGAAATCAGATTAATAAAATTTAACATGGTTTCTGACCCTGACTTTCTTTTACATTAGTTTGAATTGACACAAATGATGGCTCAAGCTGTGGGGCAATGGATATTCAAACCTCACCTGTTTACACTGCAGATGCTAGTTGGCTGTTAAGTATTTTTATCTTGTGGTTTTATAGCCTCCACTACAACAAATGAACAAGAAGCCTCTGTCCTTGAACCCATGAAGACTGAAGAGTTAACTTGGGCCTTTGAGAGACAGCAAACCTGATGAGTACACAGCAAACAGGTTCACCAAGTAAGATTTGGTGTGTACTGACTTATTTTCACCTGTCTTATGTATTAAAAATGATGTTTATAAAGTTATATTTTCTGTTTTAGAGAAGTCATCTTCACCTAGAGCATAGTAATCAGTTTTTACCCCTCCAAAATCTCCAGTTATAATGTAGTTGACGTATACTTAATTTTAAAGAAGCCCAAACTCTTCCTTTGGCAAGCTCCAAGGGAGCCAGGTTTCATTCCTCCAGTCCTTGGGCAACCTCTGCTAGAGAGGCTCAGGCAAAACTGTGTCATCCAAATCTAAAAGTTGCTGTCCAGCTCCTTCCCCTCACAGTGGGGGCAGATGGAGTGACTTAATTTCCCTGGCATTTACTCTTTGCTGTGCATGAGTGGGCAGGACTACCCCAATGCAAGCACTCGGGGGCCCATTGCCTGGCAAAGGATATTCCGGATATCTGGCCTTGATAATTATCTAGCTGACGATATGCAAAGGCTTTTTTCTTTTTCCCCTCCCCAGAAGCATTGCTAACCACTAATAGAGGAGTTGCTTTACTGAGCCAGGAAGCTGAGAGGCTCACTGTGAGAGCACAGCAGGGCAATAGTGTCAGCCACAGGGCAGGCCTGCGGGCTCTGACGGAGCCCTGTGTCAAGGCCTCTGCTCGGCCCATGCAGAGGAGCTCTCAGTGGGCATGCACTGCATGCCCTGAGATTTTGTTCTGCCTCAGCAGGAGCCCTGGGAGGGGACTGGGTGGCAGTGGTGACAAGGATGGAACAGAAGTTTTATGGAGGACAAGGATAGCCTGGGCAGACATCAGTTCAGTCCTCCACCACTTCCCAGACTCCAGGGGAACACTAGTCTAGAGATCCTAATCAAGGAAGCATCTGGATGTCCACTTCTAATGACTTTCCCAACAAGCTGCCTTGCCAACTGCTTCCTCCCAATTCGTATACCAGGACGTACATTAAACTGACCTGTGACATTTAGACAAAGTAAAGAAATAAAAGGGAGCTGAGCAATGTTAAAACCATTTGCCAGGCATGTACTCACATTGGAAGTGAGATATGTTTAGAGGGCTTTTCCCAGGCGGGATCAGGAGCTGGAAACTGTGTCACCACAGAACTTAGCAGCTCCTCTTTCATTAAGCTTTCCACTGCATATAGCCCTGGCACAGGTATAACTTAACACACTAGCAAACATCAGGAGAGAAATCACACCAAAACATATATAAGTCAGGGAACCTTACAGAACGAGAACATGCTATGAGAGTTATACTTTCAAACGTGATTTTATCCTCTGAACTTTCCTGAGTTATTTGAACTGGAATTTTCAGATATTTATTATAGCCTGATTTCAGATGCATTGGCACAAATTCAGAAGAAACATCCTTAGCAGTGTGCCCTTGTGGCCAAGGAGGCCAATGGGATCCTGGGGTGCACTAAAAAGAGTGTGGCCAGCAGGTGGAGGAAGGAGAGCTGGGGTTCTTCAGCCTGGAGAAGAGAAGACTAGGAGGGGATCTGATCAGTGTATATAAATATCTGAAATGCGGGAGCTGTATGGACAAGGCTGGACTCTTTCCAGTGGTGCCCAGTGGCAGAATGAGGGGTAATGGGCAAAAACTGGAACACAGGAGGTTCCATACAAATCTAAAGAAAAACTTCTTTACTGTGATGGTATCAGAGCACTGGAATAGGCTGCCCAGAGAGGTTGTGGAGTCTCCTCTGGAGTTATTCAAGACCCACCTGGACACCTTCTTGCACGACCTGCTGTAGGGAACCTGCTTTTGCCGGGGGGTTGGACCTCTCCTGAGGTCCCTTACAACCCCTACAATTCTGTGATCCTAGAAAGTACAGAGAAGCCTCACACTGCCACCACTATAACAAAAAACAGAATATAAAACTCTGAAGAACATCCTGAAGCCAGACTTGGGGAATGCTTAAAAGATCCAACATAACCAGGCTCCTACATACCATAGGAGTGCCTCGTACATACCATAAACAATATACTGAAGGCAACTTCCTTAAATCATTGCTGAAAAACCATTTATGTCATAGTTACAGGCATTTCCCCTAATGTTTTCATCTTTGTTGTTTCAATCTTTGATAGTGGGGGAAGGAAATCAGTCAACTTGTGGATATTGCTGCTATCCTTCAATTCTACTGATAATAGTTGTGGAAACATACACATAAGAATAACTTCCTGAATGAAATAATATTTAGCACGTATAGAAGCTTTTGTTCTTGTTGCCTAGAGGATATATACTTTTACACAATCATAACAACTTTTAAATGACCATGAGGAGTACCACTAGAACATGTGAATGTTCTTTGGAGAAAAATAAATAAATAAATAAAAATGAAAAAGAATAGTCAAATTAAGTGTTGGGGTGTTTTTTTGTCCAGACAGAAAGGACAAACAGATACACACATTTTACTTTAGCCAGTTGTGTCATAACAGGAAGCATTACTCACTCTAAATCTAGTGTCAAATTATTTTTCAAAAACCAAGATGAGTAGTGAACAGAACTTTCTCCCCTTTTTGTTTCATAATCTTGAATAGATTTCAGGAGAATAAACTCATGTATCTGCCAGCCAGAACATATGCAGTTGCAGAGTGAAAATGCAGGACTTTGATTTTCCTACACCCTGAATTACAGAGATTCTGCGTGATTTGGTCTGACTCAAATATTAAAAGAAATTCCTGAGGAGTATAGTCATCAAAATAAGAACTTGTTTCCATTTTTCAGTTGTTGTTATTTTTGTTCTTTTGTTTTAAAGTCAGCTTCCTCAAGTGACTGGGGTTTATTTTCCTGCAAGAAAACAGTATCCTGAGAAATAGAAATACCTATATTACCAAATACAACAGATATCTGCTATGGTGGATAATGAAGGAAGAGAGTGAAAAAAAAAAAAAAAAAAAACAAAAAAGTCCTGGGATGTAAATTATGAAAATGTATTTTTCANTTCATACACTTACCTATTTCTTTAATCATAAGCGTTAAAAGACAAGGACCCCACTAGCATTCATCTCAGGCCTTCAGAATGAAGGCAAGAAAGCAAAGTGGGCCAGAGGAAGTAAATTAAGTAAGAACAAAGAGGGAACAGGTGTTTCTTATTTTTGTTCATGGTAGGTGAGTAGTAGGCTTGTCATTTCCTGAGACAGAATTCAGACTGCGGTTTCTAAGAAATCATGGGGTTTGTAACTTTTTTAAGCTTAGCTTTTCCTTTCTCTGTGCTGGAATATGAAGAAACTATTGGATTATCATTCTTCACCTACACTGCATGCCTAGGGATTTTGAGTTTTAGAGTATATAGTTTTGATCTTATTGTGAAATGCTGTCATTATATCTCTCTAATTTAAAACCAATGCAAAATTGATGGTACTGACGTTTCAAAATGGGTTAAAGACCACAACACCTTCCTGTTCCAAGCCACTGTTTCACATAATTATCCAGCTCATCTGAACAGGACTGAGTCTGACATTGAATGGAAACAGAACATACAACCTGGTGCAATAAACAATGCAACATGAGGAGCTGGTGACACCTCTGCTGTGCCATCCTGGGCAAGTCCGTGTCTCTTTGCTCTCTTTCCACTGAGCAGACAGATGCCAGAGAGGTAGCTCTCCATGTATCAGTTTCACACATGAAAGCTGCTGAGACAGTGAGATCACAGAGACCTTTTCTTTGGTGTCGTCGTCCTGGAAAGACAGAAGCACTGAATCAAAGGTGTCAAGCCTTTCATGTGAGGAAAAAGCCCATCCCACAAGCTCAGAGTCTTCTGCTGATTGGTAGTGATGATCTTCCAAGAGCTGACTTCACAACAGCTCAGCAGAGAAAAGGTGCTGTGCCAGTGGTCCCAGGGGCTGAAGCCACCTCAGCAGGTTCACACGAGGATGTTGATCCCCATGATAGCTGAATTTCTAACTTCAACCCACCACACAGCTATCTGTGCCTAGATAGTGGCCCAGAAAATTTAGTTGTATTAGAGAATGGGTAGCACCACCTGGCAGACGTGGGGCATGGGAACTACACAGCTACCTCGCCTTGTCAAATACACACTGTGTAAGATGGCAGAGGCAGAAGGAAAGCTCTTCTTACAGCTTACAGAAGCAGAGATCACTCCTTTTCCTGCAAGACTGGTCCCCAGAGGATATTTTCACCTCGGGACAGGCCTTACAGGAAGGGGTGCTCGTTGCCACCTCATTGCTGCCACCGTATCCAGTGAGGGCAGAGCCTCTGTGCCCCTGGGGACAGCACGGAGGGCGGAAGGGTGGGCCCAGGGAAGGAAGGAGTGGGTGGACTGCAAGTAGGCACAAATACGTCTGAATCTCCTCTTACCTTCTATTGGGGCTTACTGGGGAAATTGGTTTGTTTGCCCACCGTTTGCTCTTCCTGAAGCAGCAGAAGAAATTAAAGCCTATAGCTGAAATCATCACCGGCATTTTTAGTAGAGAAAGTACATGGAGAATCAGCTGCTCAGGAGAGTGAAAACAATGCTTTTTATTTCACAGGCATAAGTGATCCCTTTCCCACCAAAAGTAAATGCTCATTTTACTCACACAGACGGTGGCATTGACTTCCATGGGAGCAACCATACGAAAATGAAGAATGGGCAGGATGAGCTGTGCACTTCATCAGAGGACTGACAGTCCTTGTAATTCTGGAGAAAGGACAAAGTTCAGGCTTGGCCTGAAAGTCTGAAATTCATTTCATGTGTGTAACTGTAAAGTGTGCTGCACCTCCTAAATTTACACATTTCTTATTTCTAATGGAGTTGCCACACTGAAGCTGTCATACACCTAACTTCCTAATTATCCAGCATCATTTAAATTAGTTCTGCAGGAAATCCTTCATCTGCAGAGCAGGTTAGTGACTGAGCACTGCATGTCAGAGTAGCACCTCTTGCTCACCTGTGTAATAGCACCTGCAGTTCCAAGCTAGAGAATCCTCTGGAACCAACTTAACTGATCAGCAGAGGCCATATATTTTGGTCGTTTTCAGCATTTGTAATTTTTTTGTGGAAAATGTTATGGGGTTGTTTTTTTTTTTTTTTTTTGCTACCTCTTCAGGAAAAAAAAAAATAATAAAAGCCCAAGCAAAGATGAATAAATATGGAGAAAGAATGGAAAATAAGGGAAGAAGTGGATGTCCAGCCATAGTTTTAACTCCAGCTTCAACTACCTTGAGAGCAACAGTGCAGTATTTAGGTAACTTTTGACCACCTAGTCAATTTAAGTTATTTTTGTACCATTAAATCCTGATTTATAGTCTGGAACTTATCTACTATAATACACCCAAATGAACTTTAAATATCAACCTATTATAAAATGACTAAAACCAAAGGTTTTAAGGAAATGACAACTGACCTCTCTCCATAGCAGCACAGTGCCACAAGAGACAGCTGTAATGGCATAAATGGGCGGTTTATCAGCTTTCTGCCAGGGACTGACAAAATCATGTCAAATGAGGCATTAACGCCCTGGTTTTGAAAACTGTGGTAAATATCAGCTAATCTACCGACATAATATATATTGAGTCAAATATTTAGTTTTGCATTAAACCTAAATCCAACATTAGAGCGTTTCCTCTTGATTAAAAAGGATAAAATGTAGATGTTATTTTATGCTCCAGTTCCCACATCTAATTAATGCTCAGCATTCAGAGCCATTTCTGACATTACAAATGTATTAGCAAACATGCCAAGGAAAGGGGGGAGGCATAAGGGAAACAAGTGCAAAATCTATATACTTAATTCATATTTCTCCATTTGCAGTAGCTAATATGTTATTACAGAGACTATTTGCAGACACTTGCCCTGCCAGTGAACAGCTAACTTCCCTGATTGCTTGTACAAACAGTCTTCTAGATCTAGAGACAGACGTTGTAGAAGAGTACATAGCTAATTTAATTTTAGTATCATTAGGACTTAAAGGCAGGACATTAATAGATTCATAGTAAACGTTGGCTAGGCAATATAAGCATTATACAACGGTGCTATTAAGACACTTAGTATCTGTGAGTGATCATATAAAAATGTTTGCAAGAAAGATTATTATTTTGTGAGTAAGACATACCTAATTAGAGAAAAGATTACTGCTGAGATAAAATAAAACACTTCAAGTTGTTGTATCATATATTACTGACCTTAATGAGCATAAGGAAATCCTGGTTTAAAAAGTATCTATATTTATAGGGTATTTTATTACCTATTCATATCTAGAAATAGAAGGAGGTGTATCCTCAAGAATCACTGAAGCATCTCCATTCCTTTTGCATTATATTTTCAGCGTTATGCATTAGCTGATTCATGTAAAGCAACAACTTGAGAAACATGTTTTATTATCAAATACTATTTATGTCAAACACTTGCTGTAGTCTGACATATGCTACACCCTAATTACTCCTTTTCTAGTGAACGTTTTAGAAAGCTTAAATGAAATCCATGGCTATGCAAGACAGCACAAGTTCAACTGAAATGAAATGGAACAAAACACAAAATAAGCAACCACCTACTGCCTTCATTTTGGGTAACGTGATGATTTATTAATTCAGGAGAAAGTCTCTGTAAGCTGACACTCCCAGCTAAGTCTGCCATAAATGTTGGTAGTATGTATATCCCAGGGGATCTGGTATATCTCAGAGTACCAGAGAACTAGATCTGTGTGCCATAAAATAAACACAGAAGAAAGAAATAAAACAAACAAGCAAACCTCTAAAGAAATCACAAAAAGATGCACTTGAGAATTAAATACTTTCTATATTCAAGAAATATACACCCTGACTCTGCCTCTTCTCCCCCCACCCTCCTGCTCTGTGAAGGATTCTTGTAAATGTACAGCCATGTACCAGCATGTGTCCTTCAGGGTGCAGGGTGGCAGATATTTGGCATTTCAGAAGCTGCATGAACTTCACTGCCTGTTGAACACCTTGAAAGGTGTTTACAGACAGCAGAGGCAGACCCTGCCATGCATGGGTCCTTTGGGGATGGAAGCTGCATGCACAAGCGATATTCTGATACAGCTCACTCTTTTGGTGGGTAGTTGCCTTTATTCTGTTTCCTCAGTATCTTATCTCAAAACCACAAAGACCTTAAGCAGAACCATAGTTCAGAAAAGTTCTGCAAATCCTTGGCCCCGGGCACTTTCCTGAGCTGGCTATTCCCAGAGCTTCCCTATGCAAAGCTTCCTATCACACAGCTCTGCTTGCAGAGCACTCCCAGGCACTGCTTTCCACCAGGAAAGCAGGAGATCAGCCTGCTGTTGATAGCAGCTATCAGCAAGAAATACCTTTGAATTGGTGTTAAAAATGGCTTGATTCTTTCTGTAAACTAATCATAACCGAATTTGCCATCATTACAGAAAATTCAATGGTAAAGCAAGTTCTCTGACTCTACTTCTTCTGAGAATGGACTTGTGCTACTTAAACCTGAGAGCTTTCAGCGTCACTTTGAACCAGCAGGTTGATCACATTAACGCTGATATAACAGATGTATCCTGCTCAACAGTGTAAGTCATGTAGCAACTCTGCACAGCTCCTGCTCCTCTTGTCCAGATCCACAGTCAACGCAGAGCACTGGAAGACTGAGACATCACTCTCCCTGCACTGTAACATGGCAATAGCTTGTCTAAAAATAAATTAGAAAAAAAAAAAAAATCAGATCCTGAATACTTTTACAGCCTAAAAGATCTAAATAAGTGTTGTTTCAGATGCAGGTTTCACATCTTTTTCATGCCATAGCTTTATGCTATGTGCATATTTTTACACTGGTGCCTTATGCAGAATCCAGTCGCCAATTTACATGACTGCAGAAATCAGCATTGGTGGTTTCACTTCCCTTGCACTTTGCACTTCGGCTGGGTACCTAAAAACTTAACTAACAGGTCTACAGGTAGATCAGGAGCTCACAAGGTGTGGGAACTTAGAGTTATTTTAGGTAACTATTGGAAGACACTAATTCTATTTCCTGAGGAGTTCGGAGGCATGTGCTCTACGTCTGGGGTACTGGTACCTTTCCTCATCAGTGCTGTGTTCTTCCATTTCTTCTTCTTATTTCAACAGTCATGTTTGACTCCAGAGAGATTGTAAGTGACACATAAATTGGCACAGAATCAAAACCATCTGTCAGTGGAAATATTCAAAACGCCTGGAAAGCCCACATCTTACTGAATTTGTTATAAAGTATCTCTCATCTTCTAATATCTACCATTAAACTTTAGTGGAGAGAAGAGAGGGAAAAAGAAAAAAAAAAAAAAAAAAAAAAAAAAAAAAAAAAAAAAAAAAAAAAAAAAAAAAAAAAAAAAAAAAAAAAAAAAAAAAAAAAAAAAAAAAAA